>OY971425.1:22642500-22848856 GCA_963853865.1 Helleia helle
TAATATCATGTTCACTGAACTGAAGTTCACTTTGACGTAGCGAATACAGCCTGTATACGCTAATAGTACATTATACAGAATGTTTAACAAGTGTCATTATGGTTATTGATTATATGATGTGTGTTATTTTAACCTCAGTTTGGACAAATGTAACAATAACCGTTTAATTTTATGCTGTTTAAATCCATACATCGATACAAATACCTAAATAAAATTGAAGGGTCTGTTTTCAATTTCAAATTAACATCTTTTCACCTAATGTATATGAAAGTATATACGAGACATCCAAATGTTTTTTTTTATTTTGTTCTGTCTGTCTGTTTGTATATCTCTGAAACGGCTATTTCATAGCACAGGAGGGCAAACAAGCGGTCGAAGCCGTTTGGAGACTATCGACGCCCATACACATCCACACAACCAAAGATTATGCAGATGATTATGCGTTCCCATCATTTTCCCTATCCCCCCAATAGGCCACCGGAAACTCACAAACCGCAGGAAACGCGACAGCGTAGCTGTCACTTGACAATCCAAGTACCTACGGCTCTAAATCTAAGTAACGCAGGTGAAGCTGCGGGAAACAGCTAGTGCTGAATAAATAAATAAAAAAAAGAACTGTCAAGAAAAATATCTGTGTATAAAATAAATTTAATCCTTTACATTGTACTATGACTCGTTTAGGATGACCGGAGGATGACTTATCCATCATTGATTTTGTATTTCTTATCTGTATGGCGTGAAGTTAGCTCGCTTCGTGATGGAAGCAATGGGACCGAGTTACGTAAGCACCGTAGGGATGCCTTTACAATACATGTACCTAGCTACGTAGACCTCCAATATATATTCGCTCCAATTTCAAATTCTCACTGACTTACGTATGTATTAAGATACTTTTTTAATAACTGTGTTTAATAATAAGTTGAGTATAATGTCAGGTGTCCAACTGACTCAACAACATTAGATTTAGATTAGAATTATAAGGGACCACATAAAATCAGGATGGTGGTTTCTTCGGATACCACAATCACACAACTGAGTGATTACCTTTTAAGGAATTAGATTACACTGTAGTGCATTTTCCGGCGCATATTTACTTATGTCTTTAAACTATATATTAATATGTACTACGTATTCTCATGTTTAAATTGTCAACATTTAATTTAAAACCTAACTACAGTTTTTATATGTGCCGTGTAAGTTTGTATTAGATTAAGTATATTGTGTAACAGTGTATGATTTCCTTAATAAATTTTTATTATTATTGTTATTATTACAAATAACCTTCTTGAGAAACAATCTATTTGAGGATAGATGCCTTTTTATAGAGAAAGACCTACCATGAGCTAAGAAGCCTAACAATATAACATTATAAAATATATAATAAAAGAAGCTTATAGATGTCTGCACTGTAGGATAGAAGACCCATCCAATTAAAAAAGGAAATAAGCGTTTAAAATGTTTTATTTGTAATCCTTCTAAATAATATGTAGTTCAAAGTGACATTACTATAATTACAATTTTAAAATATAACGTTTAACGTGCATTATCATAATATATATTTGAACATAGAACAATAACAATAGACCTACCTATACTTCAAGGTATAAAAACCGATTAGTAATAAAGTTATTGTAGTCGGCTTCAACTAGCTTAGTAAGTATCTGCCTTTTTCAATTTTTTACAATACAAGTGAAACGTACAGACAGTCCGAGATGTCTCAAATTTATGTCTTTTAGATAAAAAATAAATAAATAGGGTGTCCAAAAATATAAAATGTTTGTTGCAAAAAGTACATTTTAATATTGAAGAAAACTGTCGCGCGTCTGGTGTTGGAGCTTGTATCGGTAACCGAGCGCATTACGGTGAAGAGATGACGACGTCAGGCTCGAGGATGACTCGTCCCTTGACTTATCAGCCGGTGGTATCGACCGTCTCTGATTGTTATTAACGAGCGGCCGCCGATGGTATCGCGCGCCCCCCGACCTCGCTCGTCAGTCACACGACCACCACACGACAGCCGCCCGCCGCTCGACCATTTGTTACAACTTACTGCTATTACATATTTTCATTTTAAACAAATATATATTTCGTTCTGACATTTTTCTCGTTGGTCACAAAATATAAAACGTTTGCTGGACAGACATTACTAAAGTTCAAACGGTCTTTATCATGTTCTTAACTCTACTTCCACAATATAAATCTGCGAATGTTTTTACGATTTTGTGCTGCAGTAGCGATCTGTTTGAGAATGAGACTGAGCGACCCAAGAAGAAATTTGAAAAAAATGACTGTAACGTCTCGTAGGTAGGTATTATTGCAAACCTAATATGTTAACTAGTACGTCAACAAATAACAATAATTAACTAATGGGCTCTTATTAGATTTCATGCAGCCGGTAATTATTTTATAGGTAAATGTATTCGCATATAAAAAGGATTATTCCAAAATTTTTAAATTATTTTGGTCAAAAGAGCAAACTACAAAATGTTATTCCTCAATTTTCCAAAACAGTGCCTGTAGGTAGGTAGTACCTACAGGCACTACCTACCTACCTACACGTAACTAGTTTATCTTTTTTAAACTTGAAGCGTTTGACTATTCATCATACCTCACCTTTTGTTTCAAGTATTATTAGATACATTATATTTTATGTGTTTATTATACATATAATTGCATTTTTTATTTTATTTTCAATTATTTTATATTGCAAAATTGAAGAGGCAAGTTAGTTGGTACCTACTTGTCGGAGTTACATCATATTTTAATTATTTTTTACAATAAGTACCCGGATTAGAGCATGGCATGTAGTAAAATCTGTAGTAGGTACCTACCTGTCTGTTACTGAGTTATGTTATGTTATTAGTACTGAGTTTGTTTCGCCGGTTTTTCTCAGTGGGCTTACCTTGAAACCGGTGGTAGATTCAATTGACGTTCAAAAAGATAGTGTATCAGTACCATTTTGAATTAGAAAAAATGATTTGATTTAGATTTTTATTATCTATATGATAATATTTTATGATTAGCTACGCTAGGCAACATTGTCACAGACGAAGGGCGGTACCGACGTTTGATACGAGGATAAAGTGACCTTTAGGATCTTGGGATACTTGCTGAAGTCACGAGAGTGCAGCGTTGCGAGTGCTCTTTTTATATCAATTACCGGGCGCTGAGGAGAGACGAGTACTTAGTGGATTCTAGATACGAAGTGCTCACAATAGTGGCATTAATTAGACGCGCGGTGCCGTCGGCCGGTTAATTGCGGGCGGGCGGGGTACGCGGGCGGAGAGGGGACGCGCTCGGGGCGAGGAGAGTCGGGCGAGGGCGGCTGGTAATTGACAGGGCGCGTGATTTAGTGGCTGGCGTGTATCGACCGCGCGGGCAGTGGTCAGCGCACTGGGATTGGTCCGCGGGCACGCCCTCGCCGCCCGCCCCGTGCCCGCGTCCCCCGCGCATGGGGTGCGCCCCGCGACCGGACACGCGGCGGAAGTAGAGCACCGCACACCACACGCTACCGACCGGCCGCTGATATGTAAACATCCAACGTAACGTCGCCATTTTGTAAACAATACACTGTATTGTTTTCTAATGATTACGTGAATTTCACTTATGAAACCACTTTTACGAATTTTATTAAGTATTTATATTTTTACACTTTACGGCAACCATAATCCCATCGTGACCATGGTTGCTGCAAAGTATCCAAAACGTCGGGCTTGTACAAATCATAACAAACCGCTATAAAATGTGTAAAAATTATTTAATTTTAACAATTTACTCTTATTTGATTTTCATTGAGTCAAGCACTCTCTTCTCAAATAAAGTGTCTCAGTAAGATGAGAAGTAAATTGTGCCGACTGTCGATGACTTAACTTTTGTTAATTATTTATTTATAAATTGCTCTTTAGGTATTATATAGCTTACCTAAAAAACAACAGCTGGTGTTAGATATAAGGCCGGGGTCGCCCGCTTTACTCACCGCTGTCCTCGGCAACGTGGTCTGCTCTGGAGACTCTGTAGGTGACGCGAACTGTTCCAACCCTCGTATCCAACACCACCATAGGGACACACTGATTCGGATCTCCAGCGTAGGATGAATGATGTTAATCCTCGATCGAGTTAAACGGGTTACGGGAGGCCTCCCGGTTTGTATGCGCGCGCGGCAGTGGTTGAGTTTGTACTGGCTATAAGCGCACACTAGAGGGCGCATTCACGATCGCATTTGGATGGCGGTATATCGCAAAGCGACCCCTCAGTTCAAAAGGAAAAATAATAATAATATGTACTTAAACGATATTGTCCAATTTATGCTACCTTTCAGATGCACGAAAATACGAAATAACTCATATATCTATTTTAGTTTAAACAAATTATTTGTTCAGGTACGGAACAGCTGGTTTATTAGAAGTAGTAATATTTATGTTATACCCGTACACTAACGAAGTTATTGGAGACGGTTAAATTAACGGCGAGATTAACTGCGAGCGATACGGTGAGCCGGTAGTTGTCACTCGTCAGTTCTGGGAAACTATAACCGCGCTACTGAGGTCGACGCGGCCGGTGTCGGGTTCGATATCGACTTCACCTTTTTTCAATAAAACGTGACATTAATTTAAAATATTATTTGAAGAATATTCGACTTACAAATGTATTTAATAATCGATAAAAACTGCTCAAGTTGAATATTCAATATTAAGTTATATTTTTTTTACTTTGTAAATTAGACTACATATTATAATTTACCAAAAAATGACATTCCTGACGCTACACTTAATATCCACATTAATTTAGTGCCCGTCCGGCTGTCCGTTTTATCTAATTAAATGTATAGAAACACAAATACTTAATTATATTAGGCGCACGTGTTTGTCGCTATTTAAGCGAAAAACTGTTTTGTGATCACCGTTAAATATTTACTTCGTGAAATTTATATCGATTGTTTCGTCCGTTTAATACACAAAGGCCACGCAGTGAAATTGACATCATGCATATCATCTGCCTGAACCACAACTAACTAGAGAAGTAGAAGAAGACTCACATCCCCTCCCGCCTCTTATTAAGTGCTATAACACAATTTTCGCGATCTCAATGTCCCACGGTGACCACAGCGCACATCTGTTTTACCTCTCATTTTACATTTACTTTACTTGCAGATTGCCCACTGGACGTGGTGAGTGCCAGCACCTGGCGCCTCTACCATCACTCGTCGTCATCATTGTTTACAGTGCTACAGACATTTCGCCAATTGTAACGATGATAGTGCCTACTCACGCGAGCGCCATATAGGACCGCTATAAATAAAAGCCGGTTGGTAATTATTTAGTCGTAGTTGTCGGCGAGTTGTCGGTGACGGTGTAATGAAATACCGCCGCCGCAACAATGGCTCCCGAGGGACGCGAGATTGTCTCGAGTGCGCAGGTGTGTGTGTGTTCCTGAGTGCGTGCGTGCGTGTGTGGGGTGGTGGGGCGGTGGTATTTGTCAATAACCCTCCTCGGGCCACCCCGGAATCCACCCTCGAGCCCGCCCGGGTGACACGCGCCCCGCCGGGTCATCCCACCGAGGTCAAAGGGCGACAGTGAGACAGTGATATCACATAGTTGAACAGTCGAGCGCCACTAAAGGGATACAAATCAAATTCTGCGGCATTATACAAAGTTGTAAATATTAACAGTTTCGAAAACGCCTTGTTGTTGATGACGCGTCTTGTTAAAAGAATCTTATCTCTCCATAAGTAGGTAAACCACCGTCATCTCAAATGTTTGAATGCCCATTACTGTCATCAGAATTAATCTCAGTAAGGTCCTAGTACTTAAGATGACGAAACAAAGTTAGTTTTAAACTTTAGACTGATAGTCTCAAACCCATTACTTTGTAATAAATAACTCAACATCCAACTACTAGCAGTTGGACTTTGAGTAAAACAGCTATTAGGTACTTATGCCGGCTCTTTACGTTGGCCAATATTGAGGCGAATACCTATTGTGGTAAAGATAGTTGGTAGCATAGAGTTCGTGATTGCGTCCATACGTTGGAAGGTCGTTCAGTTTGCTTTGGTTCAGGCCAATGTGCGGACGAATTTATTAAAAAGGATGTTGAGATGCTAACTGTTGCTGCGTTTTATTTATTTACATCATACCGCAACTTCGTGAATGTGAATAAAGAAAGCGCGATCAAAAAGAAATAATAATAATATGTTGGGACAACTCACACACGGCCATCTGATCCCAAACTAGGCAGAGCCTGTAATATGGCAACCAGACAACTGATACATACTTGTATATTTCTAAATACATACATATTATAGATAAACTACACCCAGACACAGAACAAATGACCATGTTCATCACACAAACATTTGTCCTGGGTGGGAATCGAACATAATTTAGGAGTAGTATAATGGCAAATATTACATATTTGAAAGATAACAAAAGTCCAGATTTCGCTTTTGGTGAATTGTTTAAATTAATTAATACACATTTTAAAGCCATTTTTACTTCTAAAACAGTCAGTTCCACAAATAAAAAGGGCTTTAATGATTGGGCAACAGCAGGAATCCACAATAGTAGACGCAAATTATATGACCTTTACCAAGAACGCACATACAATCAAAATCAATCATTTAAGCAGTATGTCAAAATATATTCAAAAACATTCAAACAAGTTTGTATCGCGGCCAAATCGCTTTATATTAAGGAAAAAAATAAAAACGCAAAAAATAAAATAAAAACTACTTGGAACATAATAAAGGATGAAACTGGGAGAGTGGGTAGTCGTAGCTCTGAATTTAATTTAAATATTGAAAATAGAATAATTAAGTCTGACGAGGAAGTTGCGACAGTATTTGAAAAATACTTTTCTGACATCCCGATTTCGACTACAAAAAATTTAATCTCATGTCCTGCAATTGCCGAATCATTGCTTAAAACCAATGTCAAACAATGTGAAGCTAACTTTAAGTTTAAAGAGATAGGACCCAAAGATATTTTAAATGCATTTAACTTATTAAACAATAAAAATACCCCAGATTTATGGGGAATATCTGTAAAAGTCACTAAGCTCATAGTTGATGTAATTGCACCCCATCTAGCAACAATTTTTAATAAATGTATTGATAGTGGCGTTTTTCCTGACTTAATGAAACATAGTCGAGTCTTGCCTCTTTTTAAATCTGGCAGTACATCAGATGTTACAAATTTTCGACCAATATCAATACTCCCCTCATTTAGTAAAATTTTTGAAAAAATTATGTTAAATCAGTTACTATATTACTTTGAAACCAATATGTTACTGCACAAAAAACAATTCGGATTTAGAAAGGGTCTCTCCACAACAGACGCTGGCGTTAACTTAATTGAACACATTTATGAGGCCTGGGAGGAGTCACGTGATGCTTTGGGAGTTTCCTGCGACTTATCCAAGGCGTTTGATTGTGTACAGCATGAGACCTTGATCAGGAAATTACGCCACTATGGGATAGACGGTACGGCACTGGATCTTTTGAATTCCTATCTTAAAAACAGGACTCAAAAGGTCGAGATAAATGGTAAAAGATCATCCGGGACTAAAATAGAGATGGGGGTCCCACAGGGGTCCATTCTAGGTCCATTTCTTTTTCTAATTTATGTAAACGATTTACCTTACCTAGTTAAAGATAGTCAAGAGGTAGTGTTGTTTGCTGATGATACTTCACTTATTTTTAAAATCAAACGACAAGAAACTAATTATGACGAGGTAAACAACACACTTTCGAGAATGGTACATTGGTTTAGCGTTAATAACTTGCATTTAAATAGTAAAAAAACTAAATGCATAAAATTTTCCTTGCCAAATGTTAAGCAACTGCAAACAAATGTACTCTTAGACAGTGAAAACTTGGAATTGGTGGACTCCACAGTTTTCCTAGGAATAACTCTAGATCTTAAGCTGCAGTGGGGTCCCCACATAGCTAAATTGGCGAATAGACTCAGTTCAGCAGCATATGCAGTGAGAAAAATAAGACAGTTTACTGATGTAGATACAGCGCGAATAGTATATTTTAGCTACTTTCATAGCATTATGTCTTATGGCATACTTTTATGGGGAAATGCAGCCGACATAAACAACATTTTTGTGCTGCAGAAGCGGGCTATTCGTGCAATTTACAAGTTGCCTCCCTATTCATCTTTGAGAGAAAAATTTAAAGAAATAGGAATTCTGACTGTCACCTCTCAATACATCTTAGAAAATTTACTGTATGTCCGTAAAAACATAAATGAATTTTGTAAGAAAAGTGATATTCATAGTAGGAATACACGTAATAGACACAGGTTACATGCACCAATGATTAGACTTTCGAAAGTAAGCAATTCTTTTAAAGGCAACTGTATACGCTTTTACAATAGGATCCCAGAAAACGTTCAAGAGCTCTCCATAAAAAAATTCAAAAAAGTTGTTAAAGAACGTTTGTGTGGTAAAGCATATTATAAAGTAAAAGATTTCATGGAAGATACCACACCCTGGGAATAAGGCGTTCCTCCCGGGCATTTCAAGATAAGATGTTAAAATTGTTACTAATATATATTATTTGAAAAGATTAGTTCCACTGAGTTTGTTTCGCCGGTTCTTCTCAGTGGGCTTGCCTTGGAACCGGTGGTAGATTCAATTGACGTTCAAAAAGATACTGTATTAGTACTATTTTGAATAATAAAAAATTGATTTTGATTTTGATTTTGAACCGACGACCTTCTGGTTTAGTAGTCAGGGTCACAATCTACTAGACCAACAGGCCAGTCAATGAAATTTTATTTTGTGTTCCACAACCAATTTTCGCATTCGCGAATTCGCCTCATAGATCTCTATGAGGCGAAAATTTTAAATAAAAACTTATTATTATTATTAATTAGGAAACTTACTAATATTATTAGTTATTGTTACTGACATTTTGTCGACACTTGTTACGATGCGTGATTATAAAATTAAAATAAGGTAAGTGCGATCATTCTGGGAGCTAGTAGCAAAATAAACACGCTCCCAGCGTGTGGACGCGGCGACCGAACACTCTTTTTTTTACGCTGGGGAAATCATCATAATGCCCTGGGCCCGGGGGAATCCGGTGGTTATGTGGGACTTTAACCCAAACTAAAACCCCAGCGGTGTTCCTCCTCATCGTTCAGCCGAGCCTGGAGCGGAAACTGTATCTACCGCACCGGGACCCGACGCTGTGCTAAATGTAAATCACGTCTTCTTTCTTCTGATCTTTGTCTGAAAACACGGATAAAACGACTTTTTCGTCTTGAAACCTTAGCTAGGTTTGAGATTTACCCCACCGTGGTTCAGGCCTTGTCGTGGTGGTGGGATTCAGTAGCCTAGGGTGAGCCGCTGCACCTTGGCGAAGCGAATTGAGCCGAGGGGGCTATTTGTACCCCTCTTATAAGAAGAGGGGACAAAAGAGCAGGGGGCAAGGAGCAAGGACGGGAACCTCACCCCATTGTACTGTCCCGACGTTGGGAGGGTTATGACATTATCCCGCACCACAGAACAACCGTTCCCTGGTGCGGGACAACCCCTCTGTGGAGATAGCGTCGGTCTTTAGTGGGGGTAGAGCTGCGTCCACTTACCAGCTTTCGGCCGCAGCGAGTCCCACATTCCCACGTGGGGAGACCCACTTCCCTGTGGGATGCCTCAGAGCATTTCCCGCCGTAAAAGAAAAAAAAGTTTGATGATTTATCGCCCTCGAAACCCCCTGCATGCTCGTTACCAAAATTCAGATCTTTTCATAACAATTGCTCGTTTAAAGATAGGTATAAGATGAACACGGTGCAGCAGTAATATAAATGATGTCAAATTATCGACCGACCCTTCAGCTAGCGCTAAGGTTAACACACCGTGTCGCCTCGCAGGTGATGTTGACCCCTGCGTCGGTCGCGGAGTGACGGTAGCGGCAGGCGCGACAGCCGCTCCTGCTGGGCGCTGACCACTATGACCGTTAGTGACACTACACACCACACTCACCACGCGCCCGCGACACGACGTTAGTACACTGACCGGCCGTGTAACATGAGCGTTTACACCTTTTACAACATTGATAAAGATCACAGTGATAGAGCCAGTGAGAGTGACAACACATACGACTGTATTTAAATATGTATCAAGAAAGAAGAAAAAGCCTACGAGTATGTCCAGTAGTCGGACAGGACGGAAACATTATTGGAAACGACACTGATGGAATCGGACTAAAGAGTTCAAGAGGAACCTACATGATATAATAGCTGGTTCCATTGTACAGAACCATTGGCGATGAACCCTGCTGAGGAATGTTTATCAGAATATTTCGAGGCACCTTTAAGATTTAAATTGAAGGGAATCTTCAAACGAAAGCTAGTTTTATATTTATTTCAACTAGATCTGTAATGTTCTTTTTACCTACAATTATACACATAGATATTATGTAACTCCTGTAAGTTTATATACAGAATCGTGTATTTTAAAGTATGTCAATAGTTTCAGCACGCAATTCGTGTAACGAACTTTAGCCCTCTCCATCACTAGAAGTAATTTACACTTGCCCGGAGTTGAAGACGGTCTCCGAGTGGTACGGACCACGGACGACCTCGGACGTCGGTCTGCGGCGCAGGCCGTAGGGCTTGAGTACGTGCAACGAGCGAGACGGGATCGCGCCCGAGCTGTAATTCAGTGGGAATGTGGCCGGTCCGGCGTAGTATCAATCAAACGTGGCCGGGGGAGAGCGGGAGAGTGCGCGGGTGCCGGGGGGTGGCGGGGGGAAGGGCTCGAGAATTTAATTTGGCAGCGCCTCCTCGCCGCGCAAATTAATTTTAATCGTCGTCATTAGAGGAGGAGCGGCGCGGCCATGTTGGTCGGCTCTTTCAACTCGCCGCGCGCTTTTTGCTGCCCCCCGGATCCGCCCGCGCGCGACCGTCAGGCGTTTTTTAGTGTGACGCGTCGAACACAAAGAGGCCGCACAGCAAATTGCAGCGCTCGTCACCCGCACCCGCCGCCCGCGCCCGCACTCGGATAGCCGCGACCACAGAACTATATCTCGATATATTTCTGTGGCCGCGACTCGCGAGGTCGAATCTCTCATTAGCCACCTCCGAGGAATCTAAGCTACATTACCGATATGTGAGAGCTTTGTTCCGCTCAGGGAGCTAGGCATTTAAATCATCACGATTGATATATACTATAATATATGTATCTCAAGTGCGGGAGGCACGCGTCCCGCGAACGTCCCCCGTCCCTGGCACCGCCTTTGGGGGTGGAGGACACTGGCTCCATTATTTATCGAGCTGCTCCGCCTTAGAAGGAGGAATGTGATCAGTCAAGGGCCGGATAATTAATGGCGACGAAACGACATCATCGCAACACCATCACACGAGCATTATAACCTCGAAAAACGGTTTCAAGATACACTAATACGTATTAACTTACACTAATAGCTTTTACTACTTCACTGTAGTATAATTTGCATTATCAAAAGGTGATGAGCTAACGAATAAGGCATTAAAAGGGTCAGGATCGAACCCGGACCTCTCGGCTCTCACTCAAGAGGCCGAGCCCGTGCCCACGAGGCCGTCGTCGCTAGGCGACCTCCAGGTTTGTTAAAGTCACTATATTTTTAACTCTATTTGGTATCTACTAATAAATTTATTTAGGTTTTGCTGAACAATAGGATTTTGATAGTGGAACACTAAAAAACATAAGCTAATAAAAAGTTCATTAAGATTTATTTTCTTTTTGCTGATTCCTTCACTAGCCGCTTATTAATTAATTACTTTGTGTATTTTTCGCAAAATCATTGAGATGAGTACTACTTGTTGTGATTTTATAATATTATTATTATGTGTGTGTTGTGTGTGTGATTTGTGCGCGTGCGCGCGCATGTGTGTGTAAGAGAGTGTTTTATGTGTGTGAGTGTTTGTGTATATGTGTATGTGTACCTGGCGGCGCGGGGTAGGAGTAGGGCGCGCAAGCGGAGGGATCAAGCGCGTGCTGCGCGTGGCTCCACTCAACAGGCTTGTACTGCGCGTGTAGCGAGGGCCGACCCAGCAGCAGCTGGCCGTAGCCCGCGGCCGCCATGTTGTGGTGTGCCGCCGCCGCGTGGTATTCGGCCGCGTGCCGGTGCGCCGCGCCGTAGCCATAGTGCTGGTGCCAGGGGTCGTAGTCGTACAGGTCCAACCCTCCGCACGCGCCGCCCCCAGCCGCTGCCGCCGCCGCATTGAAGAAAGACGCGGGCAGGTTGCGCGACGCCATCGGAATACCCTCTGCACAAACAACACACGTCTGAGTGCACATATTGCCTGACTCAGTTCATAATATAATATCTGAAGCTGGAATATCAAGAGAGCGAGAGAGATGAGCGAGAGCGGAACGTTTGCGACTTGTAAAAATCTGAATAATGTGTTTCTACAGACCACAGCGGGCTCTGGTGCACCCGCAGCACGACATTTAGCAACTCGTGAGGTAAAGCTACTGTATGGACGTCATTACTCTACCTTAATGATAGGCATTTAAACTGATAAATACGATTTAGAGCAGCAATTATTCCCCGGTACAGATAAATTATTTAGAAAACAATTTGGCACCGACCGCCAACGTCGCGTGCCGGCGCAGACGGCAGTCATTCAACATTAAAAGTACAAATCATTTAATTAATTAAACACTGTAATGAATCGTTTCGGTATTATGCATTATTAAACTTTTACATACCCACATACGTAAACCTAGCTTATTAATATTACTCTCAGAAACGTTGAAACAATGCTTAAAACTACCTCACGAAATCACGAACGCCGAATCTCTAGCTATTCGTTTTACTAAACGTAAATTAATAAAAACAGAAATCGCGGGGACCGGCGGCGGGTCGCGGGTCCGCAGTAATAAAACAAAAATGGCCACTATTAGGTACACAACGAGTTGACACCATAAAGAGGTAGATAACAGATCGCAGCGGGCCCGGCTCAAACGGCTCCCAATAATTTCTGATGAAAGCAATAAAAGAACTTCCCTTCTCGGAATGCGGCCCGTGGGAGCGCTCGCCCCTCCTCTCCCCCCGCCACCTCATCCCCGCGGCCCCGCGAGCTAGGACCCGCCACCGCCACCGCCGGCCACTACCATTAACACACTTTATTTATTACAATCTGATTCTTCCGACTAATACTCAAATTTCATATTTCCCGCCGTTACCACGTACTACATTATACATTCGAATAATTATAAATATTTATAAACTGCATTCGGAGAACCGTCAACTTGACCGTTTGGTGAGAAAATATAATATCTATGTAATGATCAAGTAGTGGGTCGGCACCTCGGGACTCGGGTGTACTGATGGTAAGAAGCGGCTTACTGGTGACATGCAAAAAATGTACCGATAATAATCATAGCACTAGTAGATAATATCTCTAATTTTATAATCTAAAATTATTATCTATTTTTTATTATTATTATAATTTTTTTGTTGTCACTGTTTTCCTCTCCTTCTCCATCGCCGTCTGGATGGCAATGAATCTAGTTGGAGAATATTCCTTGGCCGAGTGACACTCCAATTCAGTGCAAGATTGCATAACTGTGAAAATTGTAGGTACATTGTCGTATTTTTTTATTTAGTTTTAGTTTGCACAATTTAGTTTTTTATCTTTGCTTCTGTACTTGTTATTATCTGCATTACTATTTTGTTTCGTTGATTGTAAAAACTTTTTTATATATTTGTGGTATCTGAAATTTTAGCACTGAATAAAGCAGTTCTATCTATCTATTTATCTAATAATAAAGTATAGTATAGATAAAGTTTCAGAAAACAAACTTCGAGTTTGCCTCCATGACAGACATGGAGTTCTGTTACCTGATGACCAGGACTTGTAACTTTTATATTATGTATATGTATATATATATATATATATATATTAGAAGAGGGGGCAAACGGATAGTCGGTTCACCTGATGGTAAGTGATAGCGACATCCACTGACACCCGCTACACCAGAGGCTTAGCAGGTGCGTTGCCGGCCTTTCAAATGGGAGTATGCTCTTTTCTTGAAGGTCCCTAAGTCGTAACGGTTCGGAAACACCGTAAGTGGCAGCTGATTCCACATATTCGTCGTGCGAGGCCGGAAATACCGTAAAAATCTAGTTGTTGTGGATTTACGAACATCGAGATGGTGAGGGGGCAATTTGGAGCTTTTACGCGATGTCCGGTGGTGGAATTCTGCTGCAGGTATTAGTACGAATAATTCCTTAGAACACTCCCCGTGGTAGATGCTACGCAGCGCCAAAGAATCAAACCGATTGGAGATAACCTTGCTATCGACGATCCGAGCCGCTCGGCGTTGAACGCGGTCAAATGTAAGGAGCTGATATTGGGGCGCTCCAGCCCATAAGTGAGTGCAGTATTCCATGTGAGGCCGGATCTGCGCCTTGTATAATTGTAGGCGATGTGAAGGCATGAAATACTGCTTCGCCCTACTGAGCACGCCGAGTTTCTTAGAGGCTAGTTCAGCCTTGCCTTCCAAATGACCACGAAACTGCACATCTCTCGATATGTCGACGCCAAGTATCCCAATGCTGGCTTTAATATTTATTTAATATATGGTATGTAGTACATATTATAAGCAGGGGTAGATTCAAATGACGTTCAAAAAGCTACTGTGAATGTATTATTTTGAACAAAGAAGATGTTGATTTTTGATTTTGATAAGAAATGTCTTGTCTGTGTATATAATGTATCTTATTTATTTGAATACTTTAATGTACAATTCTAAAGCATAATATGGTTAAAAAGATATGAATATTCATTTTTGTATAAACCTACTATTTACTGATGAGAATTACACCTTTATACTCACGAACGTATAGAATAACTCGCACGTAACTTTTTACGGCTGTAATAATTTACTACAGTTTATGATAGCGGCGATGTTATCAGCAGACACAGCTCCAAACGGTTTGTCCGCGTGTACACACTTGATCTACATTGATGACGAGGTATTGACAGGGTAGTAGTGACACCAAAATCTAGTGGCTGGTATTCTCCTGCAGGAAGGTATTGTAAAACAGATTTATAAACTAATATCCAAGAGTACCACACTATGAGCCAATGATGGCGAGCTAATGTGAGAGAGTTAATTGAATTCAGTCAAAATTCCAAACTTCACCCACACCACCTCAACGTCCGGAAATGCATAACAACTCGATTTTTACGGCATTTTCTGTCTCGCATGGCCACTTTATGGAATCAGCTGCCATCTACGGTATTTCTAAACCGATATGACTTCGGGACCTTCAAGAAAAGAACATACTCATAATCCTCTTCTAATCCTCGGATGTAGCGGGGGTCTATGGATGTCGCTTATCACTTACCATTAGGTGAAACGTCTGACTGATGGCCCCCTCTTCTATAAAAAAAATCTGCGAGTCTAAATAATTTTGTTTCGGATTCTGCACAATCAGTCCCTACTATATTCACTAACCAAAACCCAGAGAGGTGCATATTTTCAACTCGTTCATCTTCGTTTTTATTAATTCATTATTTTCAAGGAACCCGCTGTTCGTAATTATGTTGTTACGATTTAAATTATTTACATTTAATACGAGCGCCGTGTTCTAATACATCATTTCGTACCTCAGTTCGTGAACTTTTGTTATTTAATGCTATCAGTATTTTGCTAAACTACCACATGCTGTGATTTTTCCATAATACTTTATAAAATATAACATATTATTATAATAATAAAGGTTTTTGCATTAATTTAAAATACTACACGACAGGTAATTTTGAGTAATAAATATACGTGCGGACGGTGCGGGAAGCCCAGGGCACATTGGCCCGGCAGATCACTCGGGTGTTGTCGTAATCTGGTTCACTTCTGTCGGACTATCGGGTGTTCTGTAGTAGTCGTTTAATTTTAATGAATGAAATGCTAATGAGCCGGCGCGATCTCCCACCGGCCTGATAACAAGATGAGCGTTACCGTAGCGAAGAGCCACACCGCAGGTGGGCTGCTACCTTTATATCCAGTATGGGCTCGATATCATTAATTGCTCCAAAACTTCCGCAGTGACAGTTTTAATTACTGCACGTGAATAAAACTATACGAAGTTGGCGAGACCTCACCGATATCTCTACTAAATATAGCCTTAACAATTGGTAGTATGAAGCATCCATCAGCGACATGTGTGTAGATCGTAACGTCTTGATCTCGAGGAGTATTCGAGCAGTCCCAAGCTGACACTAAATGTTACCACCAAGGTGCCAACTTCGTTAGCGTTAATGACGATATATTGGTTAAATATTATCTAATATGTTAAGAATCGTTTTTGCCGTTTTGATTTGACAAGTTACACGAGAACGCACTGCCCGCGTGGCATGTCCACAGCAAAAAGGGGCGCGTATACAGATGACATCATAGCTGTTGTGTATCGTGGTCAAGTGCTGGTCCAGCGCGGGTCCGACCTCCCACATCTGGCTGCGGAGAAGAATTCGATTTTATGGCAGCATTTAAGAAAATGTTTTTCATCCTTTAGTTTTTACTATTACATGCTTTTGTTTTATATCGCTGTTTTTATTAGCTGCCCACGCTTTGTACATAGATAATATGTCTATGGGGCCTTTTTTCAGTATGTTTACTATAACTCTGAATCTTTATAACCTTCGTTGATGAGAGTCCAATGAGTTTTCTCGACGATAGGTAATTCTCGTCAGAGTGAGGTAATGAAGTGGTCAAACATATTGATGGGCTGATTATCCTAATGTTATTACCTACAGATGTTTTTTAAATAAAATATTTAAAATATTTTATAAACGATTCAAAACAAACTTCGTCCTACATATTTAATGGTTCATCAACGGTGCTAACATAATCTTCTTTCGTTTCTTTTAATGTTAGTCAATATCAGCAACATTTTGTCCTCGGAATTTATATTTATTGTTATATTATATATAATATATAACACACAAAAGGGACAGATATTTTAATAAGATTAGAGACTTCTCAAAAAAAATCCTGAAACAATTACACTATTTCAATAATAGGCGGATGGGAAGATTTGACGGCAAAGCGAGATCGTTTGGGAAATTCCCAATAGCGTCCCATTCCAGTTGTAGGGCGACATGGTCGCTAACCGGTGCAGATATTCGTTTTATATTGTAATACATTTTATTTTATTTCTTTATTTTTGCTATTCTAAAATGACTTTTTCATGAATATATTACCCATTAACTATTACTTGTCATATTTATAGATCGATCATATTATGTGGGATTAATAATGTGTAGATAAGTATTATTATTTAATATAATGTGTATATGTAGTATATATATTATGTACCTGTGTGTATCATCATCAGCCTCTATCCGTCCACTGCTGAACAAAGGTCTTCCCTGGCCACCGCTTGCTTTGTGCGTAAAGTATAATATATACATATTATAAGTAGTTTATATTATGTATGTAGACGTATGTATCAATATGGTATTTTTTACTTTATTATTAATTGCTTTGTTAGCACTTTTATGTTTTTTGAAGTGAAAACTTCTTAAGTCGCGTTGACCACTTTTCGGATGAACAAAAATCATGGAACTCGCGAAATCGTCCCGTCACTCTCGCGTCAGATCGGTGCTCTTATTACATTTGCTAGCATCAACATATAAATCAAATAACTAACATAAATAAAAAAAAACAAATAGCTGGTGCTATGGAATTTAGGAATTCTTCAAGATCATTGAAACAACGTTAAAACATGTCGGGGATTTTCTCAACAACTTGGTCGTTAAATTGAAAACCATCATCGTTTTCATATTTATTAAACACAATGAACGATGCTATACGAGGCTTGTATGCCTTGCTTTGTCTTTAATATTCCTTGAAAACCGATAACTACAGAAATATCTACCTACATTTTGTACCTACATGTATGTTATGATTCACTTTTCACCCTAGCGAAGCCGGCTTTTCATCTAGCTTACAATAACCTCAATATTGAGACGAGCTTAAGAATCTTAGTGTTAAATCTAGATTTAAACAAATGTCAAAATTAAACCGGCAGTAATGTGGGCTTAGTTCTTAAATCTCGATTTAACGTTGATGTCAAACGTCGGTCAACAAACAAGATTCGTTTCGTTAAACGCAAAATGTTATTGACATACTAAGATAATTTGACAGTCTTAAAAGCAAAATGTGTATAATAAAACTTAAAGACTGAATGAAAAGTCGTACGAAGCAATTAAGTCAGTTTAGATAAATTTTCAAAAAAAAAAGGCAAAGCAAGATAACTTTGAATAGGTTTAAACTTAAGACGGCTTAGTGCTTCACTTCATTTAAGTAAACTCGACTATATCTCGAATATATACTCGAATTGAATCTCCTTTCTGCAAATCGCTCTAAAGCTTTAAATTTCCGGGACTTGGCATGCAACGTTCGCTCAATCTAGAGAGTGCTCTCTTTCGATCTTTCTCACTCCATGGCTATGCACTTCATGCTACGTTTGCCCTTTCTCACTCTCTCTCAATCGGTCTCAATCACTCTATACCTTTTTTTGGCCGTATACGATTACGAAGATTATAAGGATGCAGTGCAAAGATGTAGACAAAATCTTGATATTGTAGAAGTCCAAAAAAATACCAGTGTATTAAGAAGAAAATTCCCGAGATCCAACAATTCTAACAACGTACTTAATACCAACGATTTATGTTTACGATACTTTTATTATTTACGATACATTGTATTCGGTAGTTAATGCTAAATGTGTTAGCAGCAGTCGAAAAATGTTTTTAAAAGAGGATTTCATGTAACTGGATTTCCTCGTGAAAAAATTAAATTTTAGGAGTTTCTGAAATTGTCAAACAGGCTTATCCTAAATTAAAAAAAAAAAACAATTTAATCCTTAGTAAGTGCTATAAAACGTGATCTATTGTTTATATGCAAAAATAGTAAAACTTTGTATAAAGCCAAGGATTACCCCCATGTTTTGATCTAACTTCCATCGATGTTGCTCTTATAGCCTCGACGAGGCAAGCTCACAAAATGACTAATTTGTTTCTTGGCTCTCGTCACTCGTGTAAAAATGGACTCAAGTCCTTTACTAGATTTTAAAAATTAATTACAGGTAATTGTGTACGATAAATGACAATTATCTTCACGAACTATGATAAACACACCATGTATGAGACGCATAATATGATATTAGTTGTAATAATTTTTTATGTACATAAAAATAGATAAATAAAAATAACATAAATATATAGGAATTACTATAATTTTAGTACTTATAAATACAAATTTATACGACAAGATATCATTGTATAATTATTATAAATCGTATTATAGTAATATGGGTGTAAAAATATCTCGTAAACTACACAACTTATGTGTGCAGTCAAGATGGCAAATTATTGTTAATTCGGGCGGGAGGTTATAACATCATTATATTTAAATAGTATTTCCTTGTTCAATATACATAATTTGTTTTGTACAGGCTCCTTGAGTGTTATGATTGTTTTGTCTCATTCCAACAAATAATAATCAGCACCGGCTGGTTGAGACGCAGTGTCTCCCCCACCATGGTTCAGGCCTTGTCGTGGCGGTGGGGCTCAGTAGCCTAGGGTGATTTGGCACCTTGGGCGAAGCTAATTGAGCCGAGGGGGCTCTTTGTACCCCTCTTTTAAGAAGAAATTAAAAGGGCAGGGGGTGGGAGGCGAGGATGGGGGCCTCACCCCATTATACTGTCCCGATGTTGGGAGGGGTTGTTCTGTGGTGCGGGATAGCCTCTCTGTGGAGGTGGCGTCGTCCCCTGAGGGAGTGACTAGCCGTGGAGGTTTATTATTATATTATTTGCTCATTACATCCTGGGCACCTCACCAAGGATGACATTGGTGGCACTCGCCGGGCTTTGTTGGGTAGAGCTGCGTCCACTTACCAGCTTTCGGGCGCAGCGAGTCCCATGTACCCGCCTGGGGAGGCCCACTCCCCCGGGCGGGATGCCTCAGAGCATTTCCTGGCGTTAAAGAAAAAAAAAAGGCGCGAGTGTCTCGGGTTCGGCGCGCGGCGGTATGACCTCCTCGTGTAATAAAGACAAAAATTTGAACAATCTTGAGAGCTACAGAATATTGAAATTTCCACTGAATGTAAAAGTACATTAAATTATGGAAAAGTACATTTATAAAAAAATATATAATTACTTTGAATATAACAATTTATTTGCTGAAGAACAAAAAGGGTTTAGGAAAAATAAAATAATAAATAGAGCTATTTACGACTTTTTAAACGTTATAATAACTAAAGTTGACAAAAAAATACCTGTCTGTGCCATCTTTTGCGACATGACCCAAGCGTTCGACTATGTGGATCATGAGATACTCAAACTAAAATATACTAATATACTAAATAATAAATACTAAAATTACTTGAATCTTATTCAAAAAACCGACTGCAATATTCAGAAATTAAACGTATAAACAAAAATACAAAAATTGAAGAAAATGTATTTTCCGAAAAACGATTTGTGAAGTATGGGGTACCGCAAGGAAGTGTATTGGGTCCCTTATTGTTTATCATTTACATTAATGATATGCCAAGAGCTATTAAGAAACGCATGTCACTTTTTGCGGACCATAGTACTGCTATCATAGAATGTAATTAAATAAAACAATACGAAAATGACATAAATATGACATTGAAGTAAATTGTAGAATGGATGACTAACAATAATTTAAAAATAAATTTGAATAAAACTAACTTAATACAATTTTGCTAAATACTATCGCCAAAGACATTCAAAATTAGTTATAATAATATTGACATTAAAGAAGTGACGAATACCAAATTCTTAGGATTAATTATTGACAGTAAAATTAACTGGAAAGCACATATAGACCAATTATGCAAGAAAATTAGTAAATCGGTGTATGCACTCTCTAGGCTATCATCAATAACAAACATAGATGCATTAATTATGGCGTACCATGGTTTAGTTTAGTTTAGTTGACATTGGCGAGTCAAATTTACGGTACGGAATTATATTCTGGGGCAACTCCACACATCGCGACGCAGTATTTAAAGCCCAAAAACGGTGCATCAGAGCTATGTTCAAATTAAAAACGCACGAGAGCTGTTCACAGTGGTTCAAAAGGTATAAAATTCTTACAATTCCTTCATTATATATATACGAGACCGCAGTTTTCGTAAAAAATAATGCAGAACTTTTTGAGACCTTCGGTTCTATACCACGCAATCGAAGGGATAACTGTAGACTAAGAAGCAAAAAAGTTAATACCGAATTAATCAACAAAAGTATTTTCTGTATGGCAATTCAAATATTTAATACCTAAGGAAATTAAATTATTAGAATAGGATCGTTTAAGAGGCATCTAAAAGACTATTTAGCGGAAAAATGCTACTACTTGGTTAAAGAATTTCTAAATAATTCGAAGTTTTAGATATAATTGGTTAGGTATAAGCCACACAGTGTATAGGAAGCATACCCATACGGATAAGTACCTAAACGGCGAATCTCACCACCATCCAACACAGTTAGTTACCGTGGGTAAATCTTTGTTTCAGAGAGCACAAGGGATCTGTGATGAGCAACACCTGGAGACCGAACTTCAACATGTCAAGCAAGTACTGCGTGACAACAAGCTTCGGGTACCGCGTCTCCGTCACAGTGAACGTGTGAAACCAACCACCGTCGAGCGAGTACCTGCAGTTCTCCCGTTTATTAAAGGCGTCACTGACAAGATTGGCTTCATCCTAAAGCGAGCTTCTATAAAAACTTATTTCAAGCCGCCAAAAAAGATAAGTCAATTCTTACCATCTGTCAAGTGTCATATACCCTTACAAGATGCAGGAGTATACAAGCTTGATTGTGACTGTGGTCTCTCCTATATAGGCCAAACTAAAAGATCTATTAAAACTCGCGTGAAAGAACATATAGCTGATTTAAAACACCGTCGCTACACTAAGTCTGCCATCTGTGAACATAGTCTTGACAAAGCTCGCCATTATATCAGATTTGATAAACCACAAGTCCTCGCAAAAGAACATAGATTCCAACCAAGGATGATCCGTGAGGCTATTGAAATTAAAAAACATCCTAATTTCAATAGAGAAGATGGCTGGCTTCTACCACCTGCTTGGGATCCCATTATTAAAATTATCAAATCAAAATCCAAGCATAATATGTCACAGATTAAAGATACAGTTAGCACTTTCTGCGTAGATAGGACTGACCAAAATATTGATGTATCATAGGGTAGTTTCGAATAACTTTGTAATAATAGGACGTATGACACCTCAGTCCTCCCGTGACCATGGTTGCTGTAAAGTATCCGAAACGTCGGGCTTGTAAAAATCTTAATAAACCGCGATAAAATCCGTAAAAAATTGTTTTATTATAATAGGTATATTATTTTTAAATATTTTAATGGATTTATTTTATAAATAAAAAATGAATTTTATAATTATTTTTTACATTTTATGACGTATTTTAACTTTAATTTTTGTAATTAAGTATTGGCATATCATTATTATTATTTCAAATAATATTATTACTATTTTTTATTTATGAACTGTTAAGTTTTATTTATTCGTACTGTGATGAATTATTATCTTACTTTAATTACACTAGAGATTGACATCATATTTTAATTGTAACCTAATTATTGACTGATACTTTAAATTTATTTTTAGTTTCTCTTTTATGTAATATCAGTGTTATTTGACAAGAATATTCACACACCATTGTAATGGTAGGATGTGCATGAACTCTCATTAATTACTGTAAACCACCATTATAAAACCACATTCACGTGAATAAATGATTTGATTTGATTTGAATAACCCTACATACTACGCTCCAGAGTAAGAGGTGGTCTAAGCACTGCCACGAGGTCGTGACGCTGTGCGGCCCATCTAGCACACGCCTCTAGGGTGTGCTGGGCCGAGTCCTCCACAGCGCCGCACTCATGGCAGACTGACGTCGGCTCTTTCCTGACCACCAGACACAAGTACGCACCGAAACAACCGTGTTCGGTGACTACCGTTGGCACCTGCGTCAGGCGGAATGTGAGAGGTCTCTTCCGACGACGCATCCACGCCATCAAGACCGGACCGCAGTGCCTCGGCCGTTGGACATACGGCGACTGCGACTGGATAGTCACACAAATTGAAAATTTAGACACACAGCCTTTTTAGATTAGACTTCAGATATTATGTCGTTTGGAGAGATGGGATAAGACCGGAGACATTACGAGGAGATCATGAAGCTAAGAAGGTGATTGTAGAGTTTCGGTGTCATTATATTGAATTTTTGTTGACAGTATCTAGTTAATCCACCCTCCACCCCTCCATACACATGGCAGCACAGACTACGCAAATAAAAATCTAGTTATTTGTCCGGGCGCAGTCGGCGCGGTCGGCGCAGTACAAAGCGGGCACGCGAGCGATGTGTTTTTGCCGCGCGGCTCCTTTCGCCCCATCTCTAAATAATGGCATCCTTTTTGTGTTCTAATCGTCGTCGGAGCTATGTCGAGCTGGTCCTCGCCGAACCTAAAGTCGACCCACTTTTTGGGAGTGACTCGCCGAACCGGTCCGGTTGCGTCACCCGCCATTCTTAATCTCGGTAGCGTCTGCCATATAGTCCATATACCACTGACGTGCGTACTCAAACAATAAGCTTTATCAAACGCTCAACTCGAGCCATTCGAGCGCTCCTACTCTGTTACTTAGCGGGTATTGAGTTCGACGGAGGCGAGGTGAGGTGAGTTAATGTAATTACTAGAGATCACAATGAACAAATGAAGAGCGGACGAGTTGAGGGGACGCGGGCGGGGTCGAGCGGCTGAATCGGCAATTAACACGGGTTTAATTAAGACTGGCTCTGATTTATCTACTGCGCGATGGCGCGCGAGGATGGGGGCGGCACGCGGGCCGGACGGGGAGATGCGTGGCTCTTCCGCGAAGCAGTGGTGTGTTTTTGCGTGCGGTTCGCAGTACGGCCGACGAGGGAGCCGCTAACGAGCGCGTCCTGGAAGCGCGCACTACCAGGAATGACTCCCGCCACCCTCCCCCTCACACACAGGCTGCCTGGCCATGTGCCTTATTACCAGTACGTTATTCCTATAAAAACTTTGCATTGTTCGAGTCGTACCTACTTTACTGTCATTAAAGTTGATATCTCTGATCTCCCGACGCTGCCTCTTTGTGAGCGTCTCTAAATTTAGTTTCACACTTTTTTCTATCTTGTCATTGAATGACGTAAATTTACTTCAAGTCCCGCGGGTTTCATACGTATTTTGAAAACAAAATATTTGGATACTTGCAATTTGCAAGATTATCGCGGAAGCGTCGTCGTCACTCGATGTTGGTGAGAGCCGGTACCTGCGTCACCATCAACTGCTAGATCCTGGCAGCTCTACAATAACGTCAATAATAACATAGCCACCTACGATTACTGGTAATTAGTCAAAACGGGAAAGGGAAAAAATAAAGGAGATTGAGGGAAAGAAGGGATTAATTAAAATATATCAACTTGGAGATCTCCTGCCTGGAATGATGTTAATTTATACATCGATTGTCCTGATCGTGTAAAATGAAAATAAACGCTGGGAGAAAATAAATGCAGAATGGTGACGCACCCAAAAAGCTAGTCCCTTCTAGTACAGGTTAAAGAATAAACATGCCGACTGCATGTTTCTTACCTTTAGGTTTGTCGAGCGCGAGGGCGCGCGCAAAGTGCTCGTCGACCGCGGCGGCCACGTCGCCCGCGTAGTGCGTGAACACCACGCAGTTGGCGCTGACGTACTGAGCCCGCGCGCGCACGCCCGCGCCGCACTCGCCCTCCGACTCCGACGACCCGCCGCCTGTCGACCGACCACAAGCTTCAGAACACGGGGAACATAGACGAAGGCAACAACAGGGTGAGGCACTCGATACATACCGTCAGCGCTGGCCCGGCCGTGCGCGGAGAGGTCCTCCTCCTTGGTGCGCAGGCGCGGCGAGTGGTGCGCGTGCGTGTGCGCATGGGCGTGGGCGTGAGCGTGCGCGTGAGCGATGTGCGAGTGTGGCAGCGCGTGCGCGTGCGCGTGCGGTGGGGAGCCCGGGGACTGCGCGCCCGACGAAGCCGAGCCGGAGCTGAGCGCCGCCGCACCGCCCACGCCGCCGCCGCCGCCCGCGCCGTACTCGCCCGCATTGCTCGCACTCTGCACGTTCAGCTACACACACACATACACAATGTTAATTGTAGTGATAGTAAAGTTAACTCTACTACCGGTCCCAAGCTAGTCCACTGAGAAGAACGGGTGAAACAAGCTCATTGAAACTAATATTTTCAATGTCTTACAAAACATAATATATTAAAAGAATCCTCACAGTGAACACCTAATTCCCATCCTCATCTTTAGTAAATTCTTTTATTTTATACTATTGTTTGGTGGTGGTCTTTTACTGTGATTGTGGTGCATGTGGGGTGGTGGTGCATGCGAGTGTACGCATAATATGCAGTGTGGGAAAGGAGGGCGGTGCTATATGCATGCATATGCATATGCACTCACACATTTGCTGTAAAGACTGCGGGTTTCGCTTGATAATTGCTAATTACTAATTTAATATCTTATATAATAGATTTCCGCAAAGTAACGGAGAGAAGGGCAAGACAGGCAGTGTAATTAATGGCACCGGGACTTAACATCTTATGTCTCAGGATAGGCAACACATAAATGAGTTGCTTGGGCTCGTTCCAGGTAAACTAGTTTATGTTCATGGGTGACGTCGACCACTTACCATCAGGTGGCACGTTTGCCTATCCAACAAACATATCAGAAACAGAAATCCATTTCTATGCTGGTACCAGAGATTTTTTTTTTTGTTCCGTTATTTAAGTAAGTTTAAGTATAAGAATTATCGACCAATCAGCTAGATTTCGAATATCTATAAAGTCTTTTCAAAAATAATTTTGTCCAGAATCACATCTACACTCGATGAAAATCAACCGAAGGAACAAGCAGGGTTCCGCAGTAAATACTCAACAGTGGATCATATACATGTTCTAAGACAAATTCTACAGAAATACAAAGAATATAATAAAATATACTACCTGGCCTTTGTAGACTACAACAAGGCCTTTGATTCTTTAGAACACGAATACATCTGGGAAGCACTGCGTTCTCAAGGTATACATGAAAAGTACATACGAATACTTAAGAACATATACTCAAATAGCACAGCCCAACTAAGGCTAGAGGCAACGGGAGAAGAGTTACCTATAGAAAGAGGGGTCCGACAGGGCGACCCAATCTCACCTAAGTTGTTCTCGGCGGCCTTAGAGATGATATTCAAAAATCTAGACTGGAATAAAAACAGACTCAATATAAACGGCGAGAAACTGAATCACTTACGCTTCGCAGACGACCTAATTCTGTTCTCAGAATGTCCAAAAAAAATAGAGCAAATGCTACAACAACTATCAGATGAAAGCATAAAAGCTGGACTTACAATGAACACAACAAAAACCAAAATTATGACTAATGCTTCACAGACATACAACATCACTGTAAACATGAAGAAAATAGAATATGTCGACGAGTATATATACCTAGGCCAGCTAATAGCCACACGGGATACTATGCATAAAGAAATCGACAGAAGAATCTCCAACACGTGGAAAAGATTTTGGTCTCTTAGCGAAGTGATGAAAAATAAAGACATGCCAGTTAAAGATAAAAGAAAAGTTTATAACATGTGCATTCTGCCATGTCTAACGTATGGCTGTGAAACATGGGCGTTAACAGATAAACTAAGTAACAAACTAATCGTATGTCAAAATGGAATAGAGAGAAGTACAATCGGAGTGAGAAGAACGGATAAAATAAGACTAAATAAAATTAAAAATGTAACTAAATTTAAAGATGTGAGTAGAGTATGCAAAACGCTAAAATGGAAATGGGCAGGGCATATGCTGAGAGAGAAAAATGAGAAATGGACTAGAGTAATAACAGAGTGGTATCCTAGGGATGGCAAAAGAAGTAAAGGGTGACAAACAAAACGTTGGGAAGATGACTTTAAAAGAGTTGCCGGCCCAGAATGGACTAGAATTGCGAGAGACAGAGATAGGTGGAAGTCTTTGGAGGAGGCCTTTGTCGAAGGACAAGCTGTTGTTGGAAAAACCGATTGTCAGTAACAAAAATATGAAAGAATGTAAATCATAGTAACAGCAATAAAGGCTTATTATTATTATTATTATAAGTTTAAGTTTTGTGCCCCTGACACAAAAGTGATATAATTTTGTGATCAATATTGCGCGTTAAACACAATCAAGGCATCCAGCGATACCTCCCATATATGTCTCAGTAGATCAACTCTCGCATCAGTACCGTACTGCATCTGATAAAAATGAAAGAACCTTCAATAGAAACATAATGGTTTTATTAATCTACAAGGAACAATTTAAATTGTCACTTCGCGAAGCACCGAAATAAACTCGAATCACTCGAAATATTCAATGAAAAGACTTTATTAATAATTAGTATGACCAATTAAAATTTAAGATCCAGATTATCGACTAAACCGGTACCTACACTTGACAGTAGTTTACTTGTACGGAGCCATACCGAGTGTTAATCGATATTCGACATCAATATTCAACATCTATTAATGCAGTAAACGGCGACCGTATTTTAAAGTAGTAGATCGGTCGGACTGCCTGTCCGTGTGATCTGATTATAATCGACTAATATAGCTTTCAATGTCGACGAAACGTGTCATAAAAAGGAATTCCTTACATAATAGCGTATCATATAAGAAGCAGGAGTACATAGCGCACATTTCTCAGCGCTGCGGAGTGCAGGCGCGGCCCAGGCGCGGGGGGGGGGGGGCAAGGCCGGCGTGCGTGATCGCAACCCCCGTCACCCCTCACCCTGCGGTCAGTTCGCCATCGGGTTTGGGGAAGCCGATTGACTTTGTTAATTGCTACAAATTGCACCGCGCCCGCCGGCCACAGTATTATATGTTAAGTAAGTAATCATTACACGCGACATACTTCTGCAACCTTACGTGTACCGTGCTCTGCCAGAGGAGAACGTCGACATGTTGATAAATCGATATAATTGCCGTAAATAACGAATATTTTCGCTGCGATTGCGGACGTCACCCAGCACCGGAGCCTGTGCGTCCCTCACCCGTCATATTACTGGCTCGTGGAGACGTCTGTATTATGTGTGTGTACTGTGTGTGTAGTGTGTGTACTGTGTGTGTGTGTATGTGTGTGTGTACTGCGTGTGTATGTGTGTGTACTGTGTGTGTTGTGTGTGTACTGTGTGTACTGTGTGTGTATGTGTGTATACTGAGTGTGTGGTGTATGTACTGTGCGTGTGGTGTGTATGAGCGAACGTGCCGGTTTACGAGCTCTCTCGCTGCGACACTTTTTTGATTGACGATCTGCCCATACAAAGTAGTAGTGCTCTTAAGTCTTATCAATAGGCCTTCGAAAGTCCGACTAGCCTGCAGCACTGGCAGACTGTCTGCTACTGCATATCAATTTTTATTATCTGCACATCATTTGTAAGCTTGGGATTAATTCTCATCAAGTTTAGATCTGAGTTTAAGTCATTTTTATTCCTATTATAATTTTAAAGAACTTGCCATTGATTATATTATACATACTAGTTGGTGCCCGCGACTTCGTCTGCACAGGATAAGATATTAGTTTTTCATAAAAAGTATCCTATGTTACTTCTAATATCTCCAAAAATATGTGTACAAAGTTTCATGATGATCGGTTAAGTAGTTTTCAAGTGAAAGGGGAGCAAACCAATTTACTTTCACATTTATAATATTAAAGTATAGATATATACAAGAAAGGGTAGGTACACTAGAAAGATCTTTGACCTCACCATGGTTCAGGCCTTGTCGTGGAGATGGGGCTCAGTAGCCTAGGGTGAGCCGCTGCACCTTGGGCGAAGCGAATTGAACCGAAGGGGCTCTTTGTACCCCACTTATAAGAAGAGGGAGAGAAAAAATGGTGAGATGAGGATTTTTTGTTAAGTTTGAAATACTGCCGAAAATAATTTTAATAGGAGCGAGTTATGTGGGTACTAGTGTAGTTCAGTTTTGTGCAACGTGCGACTATGTCTTAGCCTCGGCGATGGACAGCGAGTCACTCTACTTATGATATATAAACGTACTTGGACTATGGACTTAATACACTATTTAAATTGTTCATTCCATATATATTTTGATAGCTAATAAAATATATCTGCATTATAATATAATCTACTAACTTTCCAAAGTGCAACTTTTGAAGAGACCTACACGAGCCAAAGCGACATCAAGGCGTTGGAACTTGAAAATACAGTGTGAGGAGAGATTAAAAGTTAGACCTGCAGTGGACTTTACCAACAGACCCTGACTGCAAGTACGGACGGCGCGCTCTGACGTGTCGTGGGACAACATTGACGACGGTGATGGTCACCAGCTCGCTCCGGGTCTCACCAGCCGGACGTACCACGCTACCGCATGTAGTTCAACATCCAGTTAACATCAGCTATCATCATCATGTGCATGATCAATATTTCATGGACATGTAATTTATTTGTGTGATAAATGTCCTGTCTCATTTTAATTATATATTTTGTAAAACATGTTAAAACATTGCCATTAAATCATAAATTCAAACCTTCCATAAGCTAATAAAATAAATGCAAATTGAAAGGGAGTCGTTGACACATCACACACCACGCAGTATGAGCGAGCGGTCAGCGCAGGAAACTCTACATTAGACGACGACGTGAACAACGTGACTCCGTCGACCTCCCCGCACATATTGTTGGAATAAATTTGGCGTAATTTTAAATATGGTCAGTTATAATAATTGGGTGGTCTCCGTGACGTCAGTTACTGTATTAACATTTTGTGTCTGCTCTCAATAGTTCTATTCATTTCTCGTTATGAGCTATACTTCTGACATTTGAGTAATCGAGCTCAAGACAATTTTTTTTTATTTATGTCATAAGGAGGCAACCGAGCAGTCGGAGCGTAATGGTGACTACCGACGCCCCTATACATCCGCACAAGCAATAGTTAATATGAACCACCCCGGCCGTGCCGGCCCAATTGGGCTGCAAAGCAGCATGGCACTACCTCTTACAAAATGATAATCGAATTTAAGTTTATAAGTGAGAAAACATGTCATTAAAGTTGTATCAAGTGTGGAGGTAGCGCCACGCGCAGCATGAGTCGTGTTGGCGGGTGCTGGTGCAAATGTTTATAATATTTACGTTAATATATTTGACGTTGTAGGAGGTGTGCGCCGTTTATTAAATTTTAGTAATAAAATACTCCAGCACGCGCGTGCAACCGAACATTTGATATATTTTGTTGGAAGCGATTATTCGGAATTTCAGTAACAAACTATTTCGGAATAAATCAATCGTCAAATGGCCAAGAGAATGTAATCACTACGTTTAGTCAAATGGGACATGGCATCACCTATCGTATTACGTTGACATTTCATAAATGTTCTCCTCAGTCACGAAGCAAACTTCAGATGTCCAATAACAATCAACAACGACTCTCATGAAACACGATCGATGGTCACGTGACCTTCGACACTCCCCGAGCTATTAGTTCCGAGTTGTTAGGTCGAGTGTATACAAGTTTATGTTCATGGGCGACGTCGACCACTTAACGTCAGGTGGTACGTTTGCCAGTTTGCCTATCCAACTAACATAAAAAAAAAGTCTTCGTTGAGAAAATTAAGTTTTAAACTAACTTCAAGCCATTCCGAAGATCTATCAGCAGCTCCGACAAGCTCTGCTGAGATCATATCGACCGGCGACGTTATCGGGCGACTGATAAACCGCATTTTTATGTACCCGTCGGATTGAAAACGTCTCGCTGGACCGGTACCAGCTCCGCTATCGCTACAGATCTAAACAGGTCCCTGATGCTGTACCTCCCTCGGGTCCCTCCGACCACCGTCCTCCGACCACCGTCCTCCGACCACCGTCCTCCGACCACCGTCCTCCGACCACCGTCCTCCGGACACTTGCAATAGTCTAATGTTACTGTGAGCAATAGGCTTCTTCAGTGACTATATTGTAGTAATATAACTGTTTACTTTTTTAATTTAATGAGAGATAATTGGTTACATCTGGATTTTGTAGAGCGTCATACGCCTTGCACATAGCACCAGAGTATATCTACCGTGCCCCCGCCAGCAGCACGGCCGTACCATCCTTTTCTCGAAGCAATTCAAGCCATTTTCAACACCCAGTAACTTCGTTATGAATAAGACTAGAAGCCTGAATTTTCAGTAACCAAGTAGGCATTGTATATATATAGTATATTTCAAATATCATTCAATTTGAACCGGTGGTTTAAGAGTTGTAACTAATTAAAAGAAGTTAAAAAAAGGAGTTCGCACTCCCCCGCGTAAAAAGGGGTAATCTTCGGAAGTACTGATCCGATCACAGATCCGATCATATATTGTAAACTTGATGTGCCATTTTTTAGACTTTATGAAGGCAGGGCATCCCGGGGAGGAGTGGGTCTCCCCGCGCGGGTATGTGGGACTCAGGGCACCTCGACGGCTAGTCAGTCCCGCAAGGGACCGACGCCACCTCCACAGAGAGGTTGTCCCGCACCACAGAACAACTCCTCCCAACGCTGGGACAGTACAATGGGGTGAGGTTCCCATCCTCACCCCTTGCCCCCTGCTCTTATGTCCCCTGTTCTTATAAGAGGGGTACAAATAGCCCCCTTGGCCCAATTAGCTTCGCCCAAGGTGCAGCGGCTCACCCTAGGTTACTGAGCCCCACCGCCACGACAAGGCCTGAACCATGGTGAAGCTATGCGATGTGCCTAGGAGTAGACACTACGTGATGTGTCTTAGTGAGGACAGATGTATCAGGGTTGATAAAAAACGTCTAGTCGCTTCAGGGTCCAATTTGTTGATAATCCAAAAATACATATTCATTATCTATATGAATATTAAAGAGGTAAAGTTTGTAAGTTGGTGTTTGTAGGGGGTAATCTTCGGCAGGTCTGATCCGATCATAAAAATTCTTCACTAATAGAAGGCTACACTATTGATATAGATAATAGATATCTATCACCCATCGAACGTAAGGTTCTCGCCGAGGGACCTCCGATCCGAGACATAGGATTTCGTCTCAGTAAAAACCTCCGCCTCGAGTTCCCACGGGGAGGGCAGTGGCTGCCGCCCACGATACCGTACGGTACCACTGAATCACCCTTACCGCGATTGCACCGTACGTCGCCGCTTGATGTTGTTATTTTCTGTTAGGGACCATCCATAAATTACGTCACACGTTAAAGGGGATTGAGGGGGTTGACCAAGTGTGACATTGCGTGAGAAAGGGTGGGAGGGGTCCAATATTTTGTGACTTCACATTTCCACATCGAAATGTCTATTAGTAAAACACGAATTATAAACTAATAATTGAAAATAAATTAATTTCAAACTAATTTCAATTTGTAAAAATGTAAAAATATGTGACGTCACAATAATGAGCGGGGAGTCTCCAATGTGACCAACTGTGACAAGGACAGAGGGGTCGAAATATCATTAAATTCGTGTGACAGACAGGTACAAGAGATGACAATAATTTTGCATAAGGATTAATTACTTTAACTGACGTTTGACGAGTGCGGTCCTAAATATTGCTAATGCAACAAAAAAATTCCACGACGCTCTTGTCTCTGGCTGCGGTTGTAAAGGTGAGTGTTGCCAATTGCCATGCCAGCTGCTCTACGTACGTACGTATAGTATTAATATGTGTGTAGGTCCGTAAAATCCGTTGTTTGTATTCAAGAAGCAGAAGGTACTGAAAAGGAAAGAAAGTAGAACTAACTACAAAAAGAAATGAGATGCCATCAAAAACATAACTTGGCAATGGCACTAAACAATCAAATTTAATATAATATGGGATACTTAGGAGATACATTACGTGTTCATGCTATGGCCAAGTCATTCTGTTTATTAAAAACATTAAAGATGTTTAATATTGATAGGGTCACTATAAGATGTTGTTAGCTAATTACGTTATAACTTGAGACAGAAGGTCCCTTGAGTAAGGACTGAATAAAAGAACCTACTTGATATTACATGGATCTCACAACTTTTTAGCCGACTTCTAAAAAAGGAGATTCTCAATTCGGATGTTTGTATTTTTTATGTTTGTCGGGCATAACTCCGTCATTTACCAAGCGATTTGAAAAATTAATTTTTTTGTTTGAAAGGGCATACTTCTCAAGTCGGTGTCAGCCAAGTTATATAGGTACAGCAAGAAATACGACATCGACTCCAAAAGTAACGTGCGTAACCAATTACGTGGTAAACGCAAATATTGTACATTTGTATTTAACATTTAACATAAATAAATAAATAAATAAATGAATTAGTAGATGAATAAGTTGAATATGAGTTGTAGGAACACAATTTAAGGAAATACGATTATTTTATTAATTTTAGTTTTTTTTTTTTATTGTTTAAGTTGGTTTTAACTTTTGTTTATTTATTTTTTTACTGCAGTTGAAGAATTTAGCGGCGAGACTTAGTTTTTTTACAAGTTATGTTTTTGATGGCGTCTGAATTTACTATTTTATGTCGATTATTTAATTTGGTTTTTTTTTATTTTCTTATCATCGCTCCAACTAATATTTCAGGTGCGGGTCGTATTTATGTCAGACTCATCCACATTATATTTTTTTAATTTTCTTATCATCGCTCCAACTAATATTTCAGGTGCGGGTCGTATTTATGTCAGACTCATCCACATTATATTTTTTTAATTTTCTTATCATCGCTCCAACTAATATTTCAGGTGCGGGTCGTATTTATGTCAGACTCATCCACATTATATTTTTTTAATTTTCTTATCATCGCTCCAACTAATATTTCAGGTGCGGGTCGTATTTATGTCAGACTCATCCACATTATATTTTTTTCGATTCGTGTGAGTTGTCTTTTTCTATTTTGTTTAGGTTTCCGCTATTTTAGATGTCATTAATTGATTTTATGATAAGGAATTAAACAAATATCTGGCATGTGATCGGCCAAGCAGTTGTGCCAGCGACCGTCCCACGGCAACATACATAATGTATGGGCGACGCTTGTCTAGACCAGCTCGACCATCAGCGGCCTCAGTTGATATATCAATATCGATGTATGAAACGACCCCGGGGCCGGGAATCGATCCCGCTACCTTATTTGTAACATGAACTACTCGTCATTATAGATGACTACGACCAACCTTTAATTAATGAAGTAGTCTCGAGATACAGGCTACCGTCTTCCTCACCACCACCACCACGACAACGACTTTAATTAAATAAAATATAATGTTAAGCGACGCTTTTGTTGGAACGGCAAATTATACAATAAATAAAATTGATTTAGGATACGATAGGTACAAGGTTTACTACAAACTGTTTCGAACACCTTGTCCATCTCAACATTTTTATATTAAACTATTTTTATGATTCGCCTTTGTCTTGTTTTGTCGTAAGTAATGTTCATCCGAAACGAGACATTTGACATCAACTTTTTTGTTTTGTCTAAAATAATTATAATTTTAAATATAATATGAACTACATATAATTATTATAGAAATATACTCAGTGGATGTTCCGCGAGCCGCGTGCGCGTTTGTGTCTTTATCATCAAAAACGATGATCGTAATATTATTTCAGCCAAAATTTACGTATTTATTTTTTTACAACTTTTGATATTGTGTTGTATTGCCATGTCTGCTATATACTGATATATATGTCAACTTAAGATTGTACATACCGTTAGATTACAATCTATCTGGCGAGAATGTAAACTTTCAAAAGATTGTGAACCGTAACATACTGCTTGAAATTTAACGCATTATTTTCCGGTAGAATAAAATACATCGAAGTGAAACCGTCGAATTGTGAAATGGCATATTTCGGAACGCATCTTGAGAGCTGATTGGTTGAACATCAAGCCCCCGCGCCGTTACATTTGTTTGTTATATCGTTTATTGTTTGTTTCAAACAAACTGTGTTTCGGATATTGCAAATTAATTTTGTGTTGAAAATAATTCTCAACTTTAGAAGTAGTAATATGAAATTGTCGTGGAAGTAAAATGAATCTGTGATCAACCGAAGAAGAGCAGTTTGAATCACTTTGATATTTCACTTCGAATTGTTTCACTTCGATAGATTATAATCTACCGAAAAATAATGCGTTAAATAATTGTCAGCAGTATGTCACGGTTCAGAATCTTTCGACAGTTTACAATTTTGCAAGATAGATTGAAATATAACGGTGTTTACAATCTTACGGTGACTTATATACCACATAATAATGTCAAGTTTGATTTACTCAGAGCACCGACTGTTTGTGGAATGTGCATTCTTGTATTATTACTTTTTTATACACATATTAATGTTGTTATGTAACCAATTGGCGTTCATTGAGGGAGGCCTATGTTGAGTAGTGAACGGATAGACGCCGATGATGATGATGATGATGATGTATCCAATAGATTTATCGATTAAATAAATATTATATACGTTTACCTCGGGTCAAAATATCTCACATTAGGAATCAAATAAAAATTACGATTTTATGAATAATGAAAAAAATATATCATATAAAAAATATTTGGAATATATAAATATTATCCAACTATTACACCACATTAACCTGGTCCCGTGGTAAGTTCGAAAGAACTTGTGTTACGGAACTTGTGTACTAGTTTATTAAAAAACAAACACATAGATAATATGTAATACTATACACGTCCATCACTCGATGTAGACATCTATATTTAACATACAAACTATCCGCGCATGGCGGGATTCGAATCCGCGACCGCTGCGTAGGTAAAGTGTCCAGTGGCCTGACCACTCGACCAGCCGGCTGTAAAACGTAATAATAACATTAGCAATCTACTGTGATTTATTGATTTAAAAGGCTCGTGAAATAAACGAGTGTTTATTCACGAGAGAACTGACCATTTTTTAACGATTTTATAGTAAAAATGTTGACGCTCTTGGCCAATATTATTGGACGCTAAATAATATTAGAAAATAAAAAATTGTCTGTGGCACGTCAGCGTGAATATAAAAAGCGAGAAAAATTTTATGCAATGATTTTTTTACTTTCGATGTCATTCAGGTCAACAAGAAAGTTATGATAGACTTCCATTGTTACTGGTTCAGTGAGTTTAAACTTGGTCGCACTAATCTCATCGATGATCTGCGTGGCGGACGGCCTTCTACGACGACGACTAAAGATAGCATCAGTGTTATGTGGTGTATGATAAAGACTGACAAAATAGTGACCTATCAGGAGATTCGGACAAGATTAGTACCGATGTACTCTGTCGTGTAGATTAGTGCTGTGAAATGGTTAAAAGATTTAACAGAGGTGACCTAAATGCTGTGTTCGACATACTTACGGGTGACGAAAGCTGGATTTACTGTAATGAACCTGAAACCTTTCCTTTCCTTCAGATCAGTTACCAACAAAAGTCAAGCGAGGGAAAAAAGATGGCGGCTCGCAGTGGGGTCCTCCTTCACCACGACTACGTCTCGTCGTCCGCCGAGCAAACGATCGACTATTTGACGACGTTAGGTGTGGAACTACTGGCTCACCCGCGTATAGCCCTGACCTAGCACTATAGCCCTGACCTAACACTATGCGATTTTTATTTATTCTTGAAAATAAAAGAAAAACTGCGAGGAAAACGTTTTATGGACGCCGAGGTTCCGTTTCAAAAGGCCGTCGGAAAGGACTAGTGTGCCAAGTGCTTTTCTCAGTGGTCCCATCTGATGCAGTGGTGTATTGATGTGAATGAACACTATTTTGAAAAGGTATAATAAAACTAATAACTAAATTGTTTAGTTTTAGATTGTCGAAGAACTTTCAGTGTTGCCCTTATATCTTTGTTATATTCTTGCGTTTTCTTCCTTTCATATGAACATTTTAAGTTTAACCTGACCTTACAGACAACAGGTGTTTTGACTTTACTTAAATATTCAATTTGTTGGTTCAGATTGTGATATGTTATTTAGTGTAAACTTTATTGGATAATGTTTAAACAATGAAACTACTTGTAAAGAAATTATTATAACATTTCTTTCATTTATCTATCTCTTAAAGCACTGGCTAATATGTATTGTGAAAAAAGAACGACAAATACTTTTACCGACAGTCTACAGAGCAACACATCGTTTCATTCACAAGTAATAATAAAAATAATATTATATAAGTATCTGATTTTTGTGCCCTAAATAAATAAAAAAGTATTTTATAACTCTACTTAGTTCTTTGTACCTACGAGTATTGTATATTACAGCGATTGTGTCTCTACACAAGCAGCAGACAGCGCAGCGCTCCCACCGCGGACGGAGGGCACTTCCTCACTCGGCCGCCGCACCGCACATTTTTTCCTACAATATCGTGTTCCATATTTATGAGAGCGTATAAACGTGTCCGCTTCGAGCAATTACTTGCTTATGTTAAATGCTTCGCCTGGGAAACATAATGACAACGTACAGCGAGCACATAGTACGTGGAGACTGGTGATAGTGACCACACCGTCCGACTGTTCTTCAAATTATACTCGGTCGCATGGACAATAATCATATTACTAAATTTTATTTTCATCAGATCCAACTTCAGATAAACCACGGATAAATATTTGATAAACCAGATAAATACTTGAAAACTACGACGGCCACCTGGCCGTCGTAGTTTTCAAGTATCCTTGATTTGTCCGTATTTTTCCAATGTCCTCAATGAACTAGCTCTACGAAAAGGTAACGAGGCTTCGATAATGACTGGCGAACCGCCAGGATATGGTAACTCGAGGTCCTCAACATACACGCGACGGTTTTCTCTATCGGTCTATTAGCAAGGACGGGTTACCCTCGGAACTATTAGCAGGGACAGGTTACCCTCGGAACTATTAGCAGGGACGGGTTACCCTCGGAACTATTAGCAGGGACAGGTTACCCTCGGAACTATTAGCAGGGACGGGTTACCCTCGGAACTGTGTCATTTGATATTTACATAGAAATTATTATTCGAAATATTAAAATAATTCTGAACATGTATTGGATTATCCGATCACTGATATCGTTATAATAGTCCTCCTGGTCTTACAAATTTCGGTTCTTTCGAAAAAAATGGACAAACAAATAAATAAAAATAAACTGTATAACTGGTTTTTAGTTTGGAACGTTATAAAATCGTTATCGCCGCATTATCTACGAGAACGCGTCCATTAACAATATATTATCTTTATTGACCGCCGGCCGCTGCGTGGTAGCACCGCACACATAAATAACAACCATCGATAAACATCAACCACAGGCCAGGTCCACTGAGGCTCCGCCGCCGGTCGCTGACGAGGCTCGGGCAGCCCTTCGTGGCCGTGAGACCTCGACGCTGTCCGATGTCGTTAATTATACATCTACATTATATAAAGTTGTTTATTTGTAATCGTTAAATTTGTGAGATAAAACTAATTATTACTGAAAGTTTTTGCTACGTTTTATTCAAGAATGATTTCATTGATTCAAGTAGCATGCGCATCAAATGATGGCTGTTTTAGCGTCGATATTTTCTTACAAGAAATTTGTTTACCCGGGATGAGCTTTAACTAATTTAACCTCTGGGTGTTGAGGTGCATCACAGCGAGGGCTCAGGCAGGACACACACTTCGATGCGAACTACATATTTTTATTTAAATATGATCATAATATTTATGATTAAATGTCATAAAGATCTTTTTTCTCAACTTCATGACTCTGAGCTCTAGATCCTCAGCATTAACAAGAAGACTATTCTTCTTATGTTTAGAGACTTAAGCTTATAGGCATGAAGTTAATATGCCATATCTACAGGCCTCCGTAGACTTGGAGATATGGCAAACTATGCTTAACGAAGTCACTGACTTTATACGATACAAATTTAAATACATGTTATAAATTTAAATTTGTTTAAGTTTCGTCGTTAAACAACACTCGCTCGTGGTAACTGGTCGAGTCCGCCCGACCGACCACCGTGACATGGGCAGGCCTCGACAGGGCTGAGGGCCGCGCGACCGTTGGCTGCGCTCGCCTAATCATAATAAATTGTAATGATTTACATTTGCAGCGAGCATGGCCTTAACTTTGGTAGCACTCCAAGTGTAATAGGCAGTGCCTTGAATATGATTCTAATTATGTAGGGTAGGGGATTTGGGGGGAGGGGGGCATCGCTATTACTAGCAGTGCTCACAGTACAATGCGTTATGTAGCGTTGCGGTTTTGTTCATTGCGTTGAGTTGAGTCGCATTGCAGTGCGGTATTTTGCAGTGTGGTGCGATATGACGAGGCCTACTAGATCCTAATCAGCGCCGGCCTGCACCTGCACGAGCCGGTACCGATGGCAAAGCCTACCTACCCCTCCCGCCTCACCCCGCCCCTCACACTCACAAGGTGTGCCTGATTTTTCCTTTTCGACTATATTTTAATTAATAATTAGGCTCGTAAACATTTTAATGAATGCAATAAATTAGCGGGGATTTATAGGGACTTAAATTTAAATAGTTTATTATAGTAACGTCAACGACTGCCGGCCCCTAACCCTTATCAGTACTCATAATCTGCTAAATCAACTAGTGCTCGTTAAGTTTAAGTAAATATACAATAATAATAACCAACTGATAACTGCCTCATAATACTAATCTATTATTACTATATTACTATGTATAGGCACATATATGATTACAAATAAAAAAATCTTTACCTAGAGATATTGTGTAAATGACGAGTTAGACTTAGATGGTGCTACCATAATATATATTAATTGTATATTGTTCACTCACTTACTCACTGGTTCTAACTACTCATTATAAACTCACTCTTTTAATGGACTGTATTTATTTTACTCACATATATAACTTTCTCTCTCTCAGACTCGAAACAATGCAAATATTAAGGGTATTCGTACGGTGCAAGTGATAGCGCGAGTTAGAAAAGTATTAGCGCCATCTATGGGTGGATGTGTGAACCAACTCCTCAAACATACTCCCCCGCAAAGGACCTGTCCTTTCACACATTTGGTAAAGGACAAAGCTTGTTATTTGTCCTAGTGAAAATTCCTGACGCTGTACGGACCTCATACACTCTCGTCAGATTGTCTCTTCCAGGGTGTTTGGTAACAATTCTACCTAAAATCCATTTACTCACAGGGCAGCGGGAATCTTTCAGCGTTACCAAGTCACCTACTTCAAACTCCTTCACTGGTTTTGTCCATTTTGGCCTCTCTTGCAGTCTTGATAAATATTCCCGCTGCCATTTCTTTCAGAACATTTGCGTCATCGATTGTACCAACTTCCATTTCGATAGACACGTCATATTAATACATGTTAAGTCTCTTTCAGGTAAAGCTACAAGTGATTCTCCGACTAAAAAATGGGCGGGTGTTAGCGGCTCTAAGTCTCCAGGGTGATCACTCATAGGCGACAGGGGTCTCGAATTCAAGCACGCCTCAATTTGAATCAAAAGGGTATTCAGCTCCTCAAAAGTAAGAGTAGAATCTCCAATTGTGCGTTTCATATGATTCTTCACCGATTTTACTCCGGCCTCCCATAGTCCTCCAAAGTTGGGTGCACCAGGTGGAATAAATTTCCATGTGGTACCTTCTCTATCTAACAGATAAGATAGCTCGTCGGGTATGCTCGATTTCCCTTGTTTCCACATCTCAAGAATTTCTTTATTCGCTGACACAAAAGTTGTTCCATTATCGCTCCACATCTCTTTACAAATTCCTCGTCTTGAAATAAATCTTCGAAATGCTGCCATAAACGTCTCAGTAGTCATATCGCTTACTAGTTCTATATGTATTGCTTTAGTTGACATACATATAAATAATGCGATATATGCCTTGTTAGATTTTGCTCCACGGCCTTTACTCATCCTCACATTTATCGGGCCGGCGAAGTCTACTCCACTGATAGAAAAGGGTCTCGAAGGTCTCACTCGGATCTCAGGTAAGTTACCCATCATTTGGCTTCTCACTTTAGCTCTTTGTTTAGCGCAAATAGTACAGGTACGTACAATTTTTTTCACTGTATTTCCAGCATCAATTAATCAATATTTGTGGCGAAGGTAAGTTATCATCATTTGGGGTCCACCATGCAGAGTTTTAGCGTGCGCTTCTGTCAACAAAAGCCGCAGTACATCACTTTTCTTTGAAATTATAATTGGATGTTTACACAAGAACTCTAAGTCTGCATGTTTCAGGCGACCTCCTACTCGCAGAACTCCTTTGTCATCCAGAAATGGATTGAGTGACAATAAGCGACTCGTTTTCTTTATAGGCTTTCCAGTTCTCAATTGCTCAATCTCCTCGGCGTACTCTATATTTTGGGAAAGCTTCAAACAAATGGTGAGTACTTCTTCGCGCTCTTCATGTGTCACATATTTAGGAAATACTCTTTTAATCTCTTTTTTGTTTTCCAGGTGCAGCAATCTCCATCTCCATATCCAGGCGACGACTGATAGCAGTTTCTTCAAGGAAGAATATCTACGTAACAAGGTAAGTATCTCGACTTTTTCAGATTTTTCTACGGTAGTAGTAACACATGTAGTAGTCACACGCATCTCTTCCTCGGTCTCGACAACTTGTTGTGTTGGTATTTTAAAATCTTGCTCTTGCAGGAACGATGGTCCCTATAGCCACAGTATGTTCTCTTTTAACTTCTCAGGTGCTATTCCTCTCGACGCTGGATCCGCGGGATTGTCTTTAGTGCCCACATATAACCAAGTAGTATTTAGTGTGTTATTAATGTCATTAACTCGGTTTTTTACGTACACGTTCCATCTCGAAGGGTCTCCGTGTATCCAAGCAAGAACTACTTGTGAATCAGACCACGCATAAGTATTTGTCTCATGTATTCTCATAGCAGTTGCTACTCGTTTCAGTATGTGGCATTGCATTGTTGCAGCGCATAATTCAAGGCGGGGTAAGGTAAGTTCTTTCACAGGTGCTACTTTTGTTTTTGCTTTGATCAATGAGGTCTGTATCTCTCCATTACTTTTTAAAGCTCTACAATAAACAACAGCGGCGTAGGCTTTCGATGACGCGTCCGCAAATCCATGCAACTCTACTCGTGTCAGATCGCGACTCGTGCCAATCCATCTCGGAATTTTTATCTTTGTCAGCGTTTGTATATTCGCTCTGAATTTCTTCCACTCATTTTGATATTCTAAGGGCAGCTCTTCATCCCATCCAACTCCAAGGATCCATAACTTCTTCATAAAAATCTTCGCCATCACGACAGTTGGAGCGAGCCAACCCAGCGGATCATACAAGGATGCCATTACAGAAAGCACATTTCGCTTGGTCACTATTTTCTCCTTTAGAATGTCTATTTTATTTGTAATTTCTAACTCATCTTCTTTTATATTCCAGGTTATACAAAGTGCTTTCACTGTCTCCTTTTTATTTATGTCTCTCTCAGAACTTTTGGCTCTTTTCTCTGGTTCTATACCTTGCATGAAAATATCGCTGTTTGAACACCATTTTTGAAGTTCAAATCCTCCCTTGCGTAACATTTCTGTTAGTTGTTTTTGGATTTTAATAGCGGTCTCCTCATCATGACTCCCAGACAGACAATCATCAACATAAAAGTCGTGATTAACTATATATCTCGCTAATGTGTATTTCTCGTCATCTCCTTCATCTTTAGCTGTTTGTTTGAGGGTTTTGATCGGCACATGCTGTACTGAAGGTAACGGTAAGTAGCCTATACTCTTTTATCGCTTCCTCTGTGTTGAATCTCCAGACTATTCTTTGATAATCCACATCTTCTTTTCTCATCAAGATCTGTCTGTACATCTTTATGATGTCTGCAATGAAGCTCACTTTATACATCCTCCATCTCAACAAAATATCTCTCAATTCTTCTTGTAATGCAGGACCGATCAACAGTTCATCATTTAACGATATTCCATTGACGCCTTTGCTCGATGCGTTTAGTACTACTCGGACTTTTGGAGTATCTTTATTTTCACGAACTACTGCGTGGTGTGGTAAGTATACAGCTCTCTCATTCTTTTTCTCCTCATTTTCATTCACAGGTTCCATATGGTTCAAGGTAAGATATTCTCTCATTACTTCATTGTAGTCTTTTCTTAGTTTCTCATTTTCTGACAATCTCTTCTCCAAACTATTCAGTCTCTTTAATGCTATCTCTCGTGATTTCTTTGGTAAAATAGGTTTATCTCTCTTGAATGGAAGGGCAACGACGTATCTTCCATCAGGCTCTCTCTTAACTGTTTTCTCGTAGAGATGTTCTGCTCTGGCTTCTAGTGGGGTGAGAGTGTCTTTTTCCTCTAACTCTAGTCACTCTGTCTCCCAAAATTTTTGAAGAAGATTATCTAAGGTAACTGTGAGGTGCAGGTTTACCATGCCATGCATATTGCTCTCTCGATTCGTTCCTCCCGATATGATCCAACCAAAATGAGTTTGTTGGGCTACCGGTGTTCCTGGTTCTCCTTTTACAACTCCGCTCATCAATATCTCGGTGTATATGTTTACTCCTAGCAGCATATATATTGTTTCAGGTTTGTAAAACATGGGATCTGCTAAAGTAAGGTTATGCAGATGTGTCCATGACTCGTGACTCACTATCTGTGCAGGTAGTATATCTGTGACCTGTTTTACGACGTAAGCAGTGCAGGAAACTCTGAAGCTCTGGTTTACTCTCGAAGCAATGTTGATCTCGGTAACGTGCTTTATGCGCGCTGACATCTCATTAACTCCTGATACTTGACCATCAACTGACTTTTTAGGCAATTGTAGTTTCATCGCTGCTCTCTCACTAATGAAGGATTCTTGGGAACATGGATCAATTAACGCTCGAACTAGTTGTAATCCTCGCCCCTTCTCTATATTGATTAATGCTGTAGCCATCAAGGCATTTTGACCTTGTGTCACAAGATGTGTTCTGATCACAGGCTGATGTGACTTCTCACTCGCAGGATTTTCAGTGGCAACTTTAGCAGATGCTCGTGGTGCTGAAGCTGTGCTCTCTCCCTCCGTTGTTGGTGTAAACTCTCTCTTTTGGTAATGCAGTAATGAATGATGTCTCCTTCTGCAATGTTCACAAGACATTTTACTTCTGCAGTATTTCGCACTATGGGTTGGTGATAGACAATTGAAGCATAAAAATCCTTTTTGCACATACTCAACTCTCTCGTCTACAGCTAGGTTATGAAAATCCTTACATGCAGATATAGTATGGCTTTGTTCATGACAGAAAGCGCATTTTAAGTTAGTGCTTTTGTTATGGATTGACGTAGTTGTGGTAAAGGATTTAGGTTTGTTGAAAATTCTCTCTCTCGAAGTAGTGGGTTGTACAGTCTCTAAAACCCGGAATCTTGTTTCTAAAAATTGTGTTAGTCTGTCTAGTGTAGGCAGTATCTCCACTGGCAATGTGCCTAACACTTCTTCCCAACCTTTGTGTGACTCTTCATCATGCTTGTTCACCACCAAGTACACAATTAAAACGTCCCAACTCTTAATATCAACATCATTGTTTTTTAGGTTATTTAAACATTCCAGTGTAGTATCCAATAAATCTGTAATACCTCTCGCCGTCCCAGTGTTTAGTTTTCTTTGATTTACTAGTCTACTCAGAATACAATTCACTATAACTCTCCTGTTGTTGTATCTTTTATTTAAGGTTGACCAAGCTGTCTCGTAGTTGTTCTCATTTATTTGAAGGTGTCTCAATAGCTGTTCTGCCTCTCCGGTCACGCTGCTCTTCAAATAATGTAGTTTCTCAATTTCACTCAAGGACTCGTTCTCATGTACAAGCGATTTAAATAAATCTCGAAAAGTATTCCACTCATGATAACCTCCGCTGAATTGGGGTATGTTTACTTTGGGTAATTTTAATGCTGAACCAATGGATTTCTCTTTTAACGTACTCGTGTCTCCACTAATCTGTTGCGCTACATGTACTTTAAACTTCTCTAGTTGATCCTGCATATCAGATTTAATATCAATATATTCCGACTCTCCTTGCGAAAACCAATCTTCTCTAAAGTAAACATTCTCTTTTTTCTCGGTTTTTGTAGCTAATTTAGCAATCTCAAAATGTGTAATTCGAAATTTATCCCAATACTCTTTTAAAGTTTCCACTCTTGTTTCAATATATCCTTTAGTAAGGCGGGCTTTCGGCGTCTTCTTAAAGTTAATTCCCACTTTTTTGATTAATAACAAAGTATCCTCTTGCTCTGGTAAAAGGGCTTCCATTTTGAAGGTTAATCACTGTCTCACTCAGGTTTTTAAATTTTAAAAAAGTTCTCGATATCAAACAAAATAACGAAATTTTTACAAGTCCAAATGACTAAAAATATTCTAAGTCCCACAATAGTTACGAAATTTTCAGTCTTTTAACACCTCAAATTTTCTAAGTCTTTGGCGTAAAATCTCAAGGTCACATTTTACTCGCACACTTATCCATCCAATATATCCGGCTCGAAGGACCACTTTGTTCACTCACTTACTCACTGGTTCTAACTACTCAATATAAACTCACTCTTTTAATAGACTGTATTTATTTTACTCGCATACTTAACTTTCTCTCTCTCAGACTCGAAACAATGCAAATATTAAGGGTATTCGTACGGTGCAAGTGATAGCGCGAGTTAGAAAAGTATTAGCGCCATCTATGGGTGGATGTGTGAACCAACTCCTCAAACATATATACTTTTAACACTAGTCTTCTCTATAACGAAACAACTTATGAATTATTTTTATTAAAAGTTATACACAGGAGGACCGTGGAGGACCGTGGAGGAACGTGGAGGACCGTGGAAGACCGTGGAGGACCATGGAGGACCGTGGAGGACCGTGGAGGACCGTGGAGGACCGTGGAGGACCGTGGAGGACCGTGGAGGACCGTGGAGGACCGTGGAGGACCGTAGAGGACCGTGGAGGAGTAGCTTTGGAGCCGGTAGCAGAGTTAATTTGACGTTCATTAGGATACTTCAATGAGCTACATTGAATATTTTTATAACATGTATCAATTAATTACTTACAACAGTATGAACGCTGCGGGTCGGTCGTTGATGAACGTATTATCTTTGGGTACATTAAAACAGTAACACTTTATTATAATATAGAGACTAATTTCTCAAGACAGGTGAGACTCGGACCTGTGACATTGGGGCAGGTCGTCTACTTGTCCAATACTACAAGCATCAATATGAGCGACGGTGACCCGTAGTAGAGCTGTACAGCCCGACCCGCGCAAACTGTACTTCTACTGGCAAAACACTTACGTGGGTTCTTCTGCTACTCCCAAGCGAGAGGGAGTGGTATGCTGCTGGTGTAGTGTAGTGATGTGTGATGGTGCGGTGGTGGTACTCACCCGGTCGTACTGGAAGTGCGGCGCGTGGTGGAAGGAGCGCGCGGCGCCGCGGCCGTATAGGTAGGGGTAGTAGGCGCCGTACATCACCTCGGGGCAGCTCACCGCCATCCCGCCCGCCGCCGCGCGCGCCCCATCGCCCCGCGCGCCTCACACCCGCGCACTTCCCGCCCGCGCGCACACGCCCCCCGCCCGCACACCCTCACACCCCCGCGCACACCCGCCGCACGCCGCAAACTCCTGCGAAACACACAAGATCTCATTAATGATTAAGTCGAGGGAAGGTAAATAGGTCACTAGTGGTCTGTGGTTTAGACCAGTGACCACCACTGCGCGTTTTGTCGGCCAGCTGCCGGCAACGCGCGTTACTTTGGATTTACGCTTATTGCTAGCCTATACCTACTGTAGCCTGACCGAGAATATATAAACCCTGCGTGGTGTCGCCACTGTATCATTTATACGGTAACACATAGTATCGTCCATACAGAAATTAGTTCCACAATTTTCCACAATACGGCGCAATATATTGTTTTTATTTTTCTGGTCAGGCTCTACGTAATGTTATAGTGTAATGTTTGTGACTTGTGAGTTTCGGCTCACAAAAATTATCTCTTTTTATTAGGCGTCAGGACGTGTCTGGTCTATGAGCAGTATCTGCTCATTCTGAAATCAGGCTGAAAACATTAGTTGACGCGGGTGAGCTGAGGACAATCGCTAGTCTATTATACACTAATACCCGTCTGGCTTTGGCACCATCTCGATGTTCGTAAATCCACAACAACTCGATTTTTACGGCATTTCCTGCCTCGCACGACTAATATATGGAATCAGCTGCCACCTACGGTGTTTCCGAACCGATACGACTTAGGGACCTTCAAGAAAAGAGCATACTCACATTTGAAAGGCCGGCAACGCACCTGCTAACCCTCTGGTGTAGCGGGTGTCAGTGGATGTCGCTATCACTTACCTTCAGGTGAACCGACTGTCCGTTTGCCCCCTCTTCTAATAATAATAATAATAATATCTATGGACGCTTTCACACCACGTCAATCTGGTCCCGTGGTAAGTTCTCGAGGAACTTGTGTTACGGGTACTAGACAACGGAAATATATACATATTTTTTTTTTTTTCCCGCGATAACCTACTCAACTTAATTAGTGTTAGTCACCGCGTGATGTTATATAGTCTATAGCCTTTCTCCATAAATGGGCTACCTAATACCTACTGAAATAAATTTTTCAAATCGGACCAGTAGTTCCTGAGATTAGCGCGTTCAAACAAACAAACTCTTTAGCTTCATAATATTAGTATAGATTCGGGAACCATTACGATTTATACCTAGAAAGTAAGATAATATTGTGTTTGTATCGCTACTCACTACCCGTTACTCTACTCCACAAACACTATTCACTACTCGCCACTAATTGTCGTCGGCTATAAGTAACGCCATACCGTACGTAACCCATCAATTCATTTATATGTTTGTATTAAGTTACAATTTCCTGTGATATTGAATAATTCATTAATTGTGTATTAATTAATGTTTTAAATTATTTCAAATCCACACCAAACTCTTAGCATATTATGTTACCGTATTAAATGTTTCCTGCGAGCCCACGAGAGCTATGATCGAAAGCTGTTTTTTATTAAACACCTATTTTGCATAGAGTGAGTGGGCTAACAGCTGATTATAACTTTTCCTTTATTACTAGTTTCTGGTTGAGTGACTGCTGTCAAAAACTTGTGATCGATTTTGTGACAAAATACGATTGTGGTTTATTTATATCATTTATATACATTCGCCGTACTTAGCGATTGTACTCACTGGCCAGTAATTATAAATAACGATTAGATTGAGAGAAGTCGGTATCTCGGACAGATCACTGATCGGAACGGCGAGTGTCATTATAGCGAGCACGGCGACCACAAACAAGTTCACATTTTACACGAATGGCAGAAAACGGATGGAAATAGACGAGTTGACACGGAAATAGCCGAACGTGCCGCAGCGCGCGAGCGACCGCCAGCGGGACGATGCTGATGATATTACATCTCACTGCTGGGGACGGAGAGCCACCTCAGTAACATAATATGTTGATGATCGTTCTCTCCAGCAGCCAGCACTAGAGCAAGGTAGTGTTGCCCTCGCGGCTGGCGCAAAGTATGTCATGGAGATGGGCGAGGTTTAACCCTCCAAATATTTATTTTAATAAATAATTTAATGAACATGGTTTCGAAATAATTAGAAAACAATCGTCTGTATAGGTTCGTTTAATATTTTCTTTCATCTAATTATCAAGAACAATGCCTTACATAGTCCATCCTGAATCAAAAACGTTAAATAAGTGGTCCCAGTGCAGTGTTTGACCCCAGGTGTCGTCTGTTGCCACTGGTCACTGATCTGTGTACGGCAGTAGGAAGCAACTCCGCTGGCGTACGTTAATTATGTTCGTTTAGCGCGTTGTCGCGGTACGTGCTTGGATGCTTCGCATGCACCGCATACGCCGCGTGGACAGCATTTACCGCATACACCGCATGCGTCATAATATATGCTGCATGCGACGCATACGACACACGTCAGAAGAGTTTGAAGCAATCAATAAACCTAGTTAATTTTCCATGCGATGATAATTGATATTCAAAAATTAAATTAAACGGTTTAGATCATCAATATCGACTTTTCGAACGGAAAATTCCATGTATTAGCAGTTACATACTAACACTTGTGTGATTTTGATCCTTAATTAATTTACATACTAACACTTGTGTGGTTTTGATCATTAATTAATCATAATCAATACATAGTATAAAACAAAGTCGCTTCCGGTCTGTCTGTTCCTATATTATATGCTTAGATCTTTAAAACTACCCAACGCATTTTGATAGGGTTTTTTAAATAGATAGAGTGATTCAAGAGAAAGGTGTATGTGTATATTACATGCATAATATAATAGATAAACTGTTGTAAATAATAAATACTGAATAAAGTTAAATAACTCTTTATTACTTTAATGATTAGCAATTTTATACAAGAGCGTAATGTCGGATTCAAGACCAAGCCACGAAAAGGGAGGAACAGATGAAGTATATATTATAGTGATGGGCGAGAGAGTTAGTGGTGCGACGATTGGACATCGCGTTAGTAGATTGTAGCGCCATCTACTAACTCGATTTGCGTTTAGTCCAACATAAACACTGATAATTTTAGATTGATTTTATTTTGGAATGTGTTGTCGTAAATAAACGCATTTTTTGCGCTTACATTGTAAACGATGGCTAAAACCTATAAAAAGATCAAAATAATGTACTACAGTATTGTATACCTTAAAAAAGGTCAACAAAAAGGCCGCAGTATTATATTATGTCTATCTCTTAGGGAGAGCCCACAATAACCATTTTTATACTTTACGAGAAGTAATGGCTTATTTACGAAGCGATTTTAAGCAGTACAGAATTAATCCTTATCCAATTGAGTAAGTACCTTAAAAACACAATAAAGAACAAAAGGGCCCTTTACAGCATGTAATTTAAATGAATATTTTCGAAGATATTACAGTCTTAAAATGCAGGGACATTCAACATTGCAATTTGCCGGCTTAAATTTGAGCGTTGAGTGTTTTTCACATGGCCAATTATATATCGCTCTATGAAATCTATTTTTTTTATTAAAATAGTACCAATAAAGTATATTTTTGAACGTCAATTGAATTTACCACTGGTTCCAAGGCAAGCCCACTGAGAAGAACCGACGAAACAAGCTAACATTAACATTAATTCCACTGAGTTTGTTTCGTCGAATTGTTATAGAATACATATTATTTGAAAATATTATTTTAAAAAATGTAATGTACTTATGTAACAATTTTTACATCTTACCCTGAAATGCCTGGGAGGAACGCCCTATTCCCAAGGTGTGGTATCTTCCATTAAATTTTTAACTTTATAATATCCTTAACCTCTAAAGAAAACATGTTTTATTGTGTAATGACAAAAAAAGCTGTGAATGTTGTATATAAAGACATTCTATAGAATATTTAGTAGGTATCACCATTTGCACCCGTGCGAAGCCGGGGCGAAATCGCCCTGTTGGCACAGAACTTAATGCTTGAGTGCAAACTGTCGCCTCCTGTAGTTCTGGTAACGAACATACAAACTCCGAGCTACACTTGATCATATTACTGTGATCATCATGTTGGGCCGGCTGCAGCCGCCACCACGCGAGGTGCTTCCCCGCCCATACCAACACGACACGGCCGGCCGTCGGCGGAGAATGTAACATCGTTGTGTATTTCAGCGAAGGTATGGACTAATTGTAACGTGTTGTGATGCAGTGTAGCGTAAAGTTTCTTGCGGCATATAATATTATTATATTATGTAGGGTCTTCGACCAATGCGTTCTCCCCGTGATGACCTACGGGGCTGAAGCGTGGCCTCTAAATATAGGACTGGTCCGCAAGTTTGCCGTAGCTCAACGTGCTATGGAGCGTGCTATGCTGGGTGTTTCTTTGACAGATAGGATTCGGAAGGAAGACATCCGTCAGAGAACTAAGGTAACCGATATCACGCAAAGAATCAGCTCGTTGAAGTGGCAGTGGGCTGGTCACACACTCAGAAGAACGGATGGCCGATGGGGCAATAAGGTTCTAGAGTGGAGGCCACGTTTAGGTAGACGAAGTGTTGGTCGGCCATTGACCAGGTGGGAAGACGATCTCCGTGCGGTGGCCGGTCCGTGTTGGATGCGAGTGGCAAGGGATCGGCCATCTTGGCGTTCATTGAGGGAGGCCTATGTTCAGCAGTGGACGGATAGAGGCTGATGATGATGATGATGATGATGATTATGTAGGGTGCGGGTGGGAAGGTACTGTAGATGAATAAGTTTCTATCAGCGGACAACCAGACGCTCCGAGACCCGACACCGTTACATGGTTGATATTCCACCTGTACGTACTAAAAGATTCGATTCCACATTTATAAAACTATGGAATTCGGTACTGACAACTTGCGGATATTCAAAACAAGAATGAACAGGTACCTTCTAGGCAATCGTGCTCCATCGTCGGCCACGTCATCACTTTCCATCAGGTGAGACGGTGGCCAAACGCAAGCCTATTATTAATGATTAAAAAAAATAAGTGTATATGATGACACTTAAGATCAGATCATCGTAGTTATTGATGACAGATAACCATCCACTGTTTGAATGAAATAAGATTTTAGTGTTAACAGATGTAATAATTATAGATATTGTATTGTAATTGTTAAATTATTTAGAAAATCCAAAGGAAAATTGCGGGCATATTGGTATTTGGTTGACATCCGTGACATCATTTAACATTTTCCTAACACAATACTGAATTGAACCATTTTGACCCACACATGAGACGCACACTTTACGCCACACGCAGCGGTGGGGCCTAGGGTGAGCCCAGCACCTTGGGCGAAGCTAATTGAGCCAAGGGGGCTCTTTGTGCCCCTCTTATAAGAAGAGGAGACAGAAGAGCAGGGGGCAAGGAGTGAGGATGGGAACCTCGCCCCATTGTACTGTCCCAAAGTTGGGAGGGATGGTTCTGTATTATATATTATATATATAATACATTTATTATATTCATAATAAATGTATTATGTAGTGCCGTGCTCATTACACGTAGGCAAGTAATATTATAATAAGGTATGCGTTTTGGTCTATTCTGCGCTTGCTGAAGCAGCTAATCTGTTTGACGAAAGAAATAATCAGAATGATGGTACCATGTATGTGTTAGCGGTAGAGCCACACATTAGTATGCGTCAGGCGCAGGCGCCAGTACTACGTGCTAGACCATCTCCACTTTTTACATGTTGTGGGACCAGTGACCAGTAGGACGGGCGACCAGCGGAGTCGCAAAAACACGCTCGTGAAGACTCTGTCGCAACGAGTTTGACGAAGTGCACAGCGCTGCTGTTTTTATTTTAATTATCTACGCACTATATTAGGCAAAGTGACCATTATATATACCTGTAGGAAACAAAAAAATCTTATCTCTTTCTGTCTTTATCTAATAGCCTTGCTCTTGTCGGTGGAGCAGTTGCCAATCCTTCCTTCTCTCCGCCAATACCTTTACCTCCTGATACGATACGACCTGTACCTTCTCCTCCGTCTACCTCTTCTTCTCTTTCCCTCAATCCTTCCTTCTATGATATTTAAAAAACAGGTGATGTCGTATCAGGTGAAGTAATAATAGAAGAAACAATATTGAATACACAATAGTATGTATTTTATAAGAGATTTTTTTATCTTGTGTGGCGGCACTCGGCGGGTCTAACCCAAAATACTCAAACGAATCTCAAATTTAAGACGTATTTAAACTCATGCTACGACGTGTCAGATTCAAAGAAAAAAGAGGGACAACACGAGTTTAAGTACGATTTAAATTTGAGACTCGTTTGAGTATTTGGGGATTAGTAGAGTAGAACTGTGTCGACCTTACCATCTTTCGGGCGCAGCGAGTCCCACATACCCGCCTTGGGACTTCCCTATCCCCCGCGAGATGCCTAAGCGCATTTCCCAGCGCAAAAGTAAAAAAGACCGGCCAAGTGCTAGTCGGACTTGCGCACGAAGGGTTCCGTATCATTACATAATTTACAACATTAGACACTTTAACAAAAAATATGGTTTATTTTGAAAAAATGTTTTTTTTTTATATTTGAGTTGATTGAATGAAAGGTAAATTGCGGTTTACGACTTATGACGTATTAAAAAAACATCTTACTAGAACTCGTTCAAACCAATTTTCGGTGGAAGTTTACATGGTAATGTACATCATAATATATTTTTTTTAGTTTTATCATTCTCTTATTTTAGAAGTTACAGGGGGTTAAAGTGGAAAAATGTGTGTCCCCACACATGTGTGTCTCCACACATTTTTCCACTTTGAAAGTGTCTCTCACGTAAACTATTCAGTTTAGAAAAAAATGGTATTAGAAACCTCAATATTATATTTTAAGACCTATTCATAGATCCCCACACGTATGGGTTTGAAAAAAATTGATTTTCAGTTCTAAGTATGGGGACCCCCAAAATTTATTGTTTCATTTTCTACTTTTGGGTAAAAATCTTAATGCGGTTCACAGAATACATCTACTCACCAAGTTTCAACAGTATAGTTCTTATAGTTTCGGAAAAAAGTGGTTGTGACATGCGGACGGACAGACAGACAGACAGACATGACGAATCTATAAGGGTTCCATTTTTTGCCATTTGGCTACGGAACCCTAAAAAGCCCCTTGTTCTGTTTCAGGTTTCCAATTAAATGTCCCTGTGTCACAACGACATTGATGACGTCACCAATACTGTGTTCATACACCTGCCTGTTCAGCAGTGATGTAACGAGCAGTCGACAACAATCTTTGATTATAGTTAAATGACGGCTCCCATGAACTTTACCGTTTTCTCACAGCCGGGACCAGCTCCCGACCCGTGTGTGTGTTTATTTTATATTGAGTGTGCGTGTGTGTGTGCGTGTGAGAGTCATTACCGCGAACCATACATAATTCATTATAGAGCCAAGTCGAACCGACCGGCTACCGTATCAGCGCCGGCCACCGCGCCCTAGTGACGGGCACAGTGCAGAGTCTGCGGTGCACGAATGTGACGGTATATCAGTCGTTAGCGTGTACGTACTGCCTTGATAGTAGCTACATACCTACTAGGTGAGAGGGACGTGTACCTATCCATAAGGGCGACTCGATAATATTTGATACTAGCTGTTGCCTGCAGCTATGCCCGCGTTTATTTAGTTTTACATTGGTGTGTACAATCTTTTTCATTAACTATTATTGTATCCTATGCATCGAGCATATAACCGGAATAGAGCAGTAATGTTATGTGTTTTGTATGAAAACAAATTCCGCCAAAGACGCTGCGCTGGTTCTGCGCTCTGATTGGCCGACTGATGGCCATTGATGGATGATGGGCCGATGGGACGTACACATTGATCACTAGTTGGTTCACTATTACGTCAGTGACAAATCACTGACCGGTTTCGGAATTTGTGTGGAATTTGTGTGAAAACATAGAAAGAGTTCTTAAAGTCGGATAATAGTTACAGAGATTGCTTCTAACGTCCAAAGTTAAAAACAGTACCACTTTATAATATGTATTAATATAACAACAGGTACCTAAATCCGCGTGATTAAATCAATCGTAAATTCCATCTGTCACATATCTTCATACTTGTACTCTCATTTTGTAGGTATGTACCTAAAAAAATATTTTGTTTTAGAAACCCTGCCGTCGGAGCCGTGTCGCGAGAACAAATATTGTGAGTTAGTTTGTATTTAATGCGATTTTCCTTCTTCTTCAAATGTTACCACATTACATTGTACATGCAGACCTCAACAAGACTACGACATGATATTGTATACTTGTTAGCAATATTTCGCGAGCCTCGTGGTCTGAGCAGTAAATGTGATAAGATACTTAATCTTAACAAAACTAATTTAACATCAGTGTTATGTAGCACCATAAATACATTTTATAATCTGCACATAAAATAAAATGCGATGACGATAATATTTGTAAATTGTAATCCAATAAACAATAAACCATAAACTGTATAAAGTTAAGCGTCGAATAAAAATATTAAATAAAAACTGACCACAGCCATCAATTAAATTAGTGTTTTAAAAGATAAAATGAAAAAAATAACAGGTAGGCTGATTTCATGGCGACTTCAAGCTATTATATTTTTTATGATACACAGATATATTATATAACGTTATTGATACATATAATATGTTAAAAGGAAAAATAAAACGTAGAAATATAAAATATAGTGAATATTGTGTGCTGAAGAATGTGTGAATGTGCGAGTAGGTGTGTATCTCAGTATTACACATCATGAGAAGATCGACTGTTTCAGTTGCTACCTGTTTCGTTTGTGGCGTAACATTCTGAACTTTATGTATGTGCACATCAAAATATCATTAATAAATAGGAACATGTTGTGTTAGAGTCACAGATTATAGAATATAAAATGGCATTACAGAAATTGTATAATAATATATATTTAGGCCTACATAATATTATAAGGTTTATACAAATTTATTTTAAATTGTAAGCTTGTAAAATATTTTGTTATTTGGTTTTGGTTGTGTCCCTCAAACCGTACATGGTTTTAATAAAAGCTTCGCCTGCAAATCACTTTTATTAATTGTATTTTTTAAATGTTTTTAATACCAAGAAGGATATTTCTATCTGAGCATCCAGTAATTTTGTCAAGGTCTTTATGGCGGGGGCACAGAAAATATATTATACTATATAGTTAAACTGATAATGGGTCCTATAACAGCATGCTACCACTGATCCGCCCTCGTCGAGCTCGCGCCGCCGCCCGCCACCCGCCGCTCCCGGGCGGACGATATATTTTATCAATGTAACATAATTAAAGTACGTTATTGTTGCTCATTTTATTGTAACAATTATTTCTTTGAACCGTAAAAAGCTTTGTTCGAATACAAGCAAAGTTCATAAAACCGGACTAACTCTACACGTATCTTCCTTTAGTCAATTATTATTCGGTATCGTAGTAGTACTCCCGTTCGTGTCATTGCTGGCACCCACCACCCTCCACCCTCCACCCTCCACTCACCACTCACTCAACATTCTTACTACGATCTTACGCCAGCATCCCCTACTCTATCCTTTACATTGTATTTTTTTATTTCCTTGTATTTTTATTTATTGTATTTATTTTTATTGTATTTCCTTTACATTGTATAACTTGTTTAATAATATTCAATACGACTTTATAATCCACTCGTACTTTGTATAAGTAAGTCGTCAGTGACAAAGATATGAAGTTTATAATAAAGAAATGTATAAATATTAATTTGAGTATTCCTGTCCGTTTCACAAGTGGCTGGCGTCACAAAAAACTTCATAATTGACTAGTTCACGTGTCTTATCTTATAAGGCGATACTCAACTTGAACGCAACAACACGCGCTGGCCGGCTCTTATCACGGCTACACATACATCAGACAATATTTTCGTTTTGACGTTTTATTACAACTATTTAAATATAAGCTCTCGTAAGATTTATGATAATTTAATGAGAATCCGATTGTGAGATTTATACCACACTGAAGCCAACACGGTAAAAATAGATTAATTATATTATGTATATATTAAAGTATTCTCTATATATTTATGGATGTTTTAATATTAATTGTGTACACCACCACCACCCGCCAGGGTCTCGTGTGGTTGTTTGGACTTAATATATTTTATAGAAATGCAATCTACATTTATGGCTGGCTTTGTACCTACTGAAATTAATTTCATAAACATTTTATTTCATCTTTTATTTAATTTGTAATTGATAGAGTAGGTAGTAGGTACATTATTTTGTAGTAATTGTCACTAAGGACACACTACTCGGTCATCAAGAGATTCCTCATGACAGAGATATTATTTTACATAATACATAATACCTACCTATAAAGCATGTAAAAATAAACTGCTCTGATATAAAAGAGTCGTCGACCAAATATAATACCAGTAGGTGCCATAAAACAAAAACTAATATCAAAATCGTATTATACTGTAAAGGATTATATGAATGATAAACACGCTTGGGAATGAATTGTTTTTTTTACTATAATTGAATTTTGTTAAATACCTAATGATCAGAACTAAACGAATGATAGGAACCCAGCAGAGTTTCTTGTGGGTATCTTCTCTGAGCCATGTCAGAGAAGATCGCAATGACAATGAGGCTCATTATAAATTTAGCCGCTTAGACAATCTTAAGGGATCATTATGAAGGGCCTGTGAAGTATGACAATCAAGTCAAGAAACAACACAAGCAGCCGACCGCTACAAGTTTAATGCACCCACTACCTACCTGCATGTTGACATTTTAATAAATATGATACGTTTAAATAACTACTTGTAAAGATAAAACTTTGTCTAGCGACTGTACACTTTTGTTGTACTACAGTACCCACTGTATTAGTTATACCAAAACACTACTGTACACTACTGTACATAATATAATATCACGTAATGAATTACATAAAACATCATAACCGTTACAAGTCGCCCGTAGTTACGAGAGGATACTTACATATTGATGTATTTTTAATAAATAAAAGATTTAAATATTTGTATAGGCTTGCATTAGTTATATTTCAAATATTTTTAGTAATGAATATCGAGGCACCTCACGCTTTTTTTTTTTTGTTGACCCATTTAATTCTTATTTTAAAAATTATTTTGTATAACGGTTTGTTATTAAAGTGTGTTTTTAGCTATAATTTATTTATTACTTTGTATCGATTTTGTTTCATTAATTTAAAGTAGGTATTCAACTTATGGTAATCACTTTAAAATGAGTGAGAGACTAAAAACCACACAAGTGATGTAGGTAACTAGCCTGCGCGCCCTATGCCTTCCTTGCGTGTGCTATCCTAATTATCCTGGTTAGGATATTGGAACAAACTTATTAAATTATTATATTGTTATCGGTCCTTAAAAAGTGTGCAAAGTTTTCATTTAATCTGACGTCTTAAAGTTGGTCAAGATTATGTCTAAAGGAGTCAGTTACAAACAAAAATACATCCAGGTGAAGCTAATATAAAGCGTGTAAAAAGCTGTTTATTTTTGACTCTTTTGTCTCGTCCGTCAAGATCTCCTAGTAGGTATTTATTTAGAACAAGGAGACAATGGTTACGACCTAGTTTTTTTTCGGGTACCGCCGGGTCATGACCCACCAAATGCAACATGCTGGTATACAGTGTGATGTGATGGTGAAAATGTAAGCCTACAAATACTCGTCAGACTGAAAAATAAGTGACTTAAAATAATATTATAATTTATAACGTCAGTTGTGACCTATTATATTTTAACGTGAGTTGTGACTTATTAAATATTATAACGTGAGTTGTGGACTTATTATATTATAGCGTGAGTTGTGACTTATTAGTGGTCTTCGAGGGCTTCGAAACTCCTTTAGTCGCATGTTTTGTATGAACTGTACCGTCACTCGAGATTTGATTTCGGGCACCTTCCGCTTACCACCTGCCGCCCCCCGGTGTCTGTAGCCGCCACAGACAACATCTCGTCAGTAGGACGTCGCGCGTCGGCGCGGCCCGGTCCGGGGCTGCTAGCTTACTTAATGTCACCGATATTTTGACTGTCAGAGTGTCGGCTCAGTCTCGATACCTTTCCTCCTGGTACCGGGTCCCGAGGATACAGACCTCGCATCGACATACAGTTGTATTTGAGTCCATAACTTAAGATTGACTACCTATTGCGAAGCACTGGCATAATTATAATTTATTATGACTAAAATATATTCTTTTCTATTGTTTCCGCGAATTTCACTCATAATGAAATATTTTTACGGATTTTATCGAGGTTTATTAAGTTTTTTACAAGCCTGAGGTTTCGGATACTTTACACAACCATGGTCACCTGAAGACATGGGCAAAAAATTGTTTCAGTATAATTAAGTATATTAATGTTTATGAGAAGTTATTAGTAAATATTTGAAGAATTCGACTGCCGGCTACGGTCAGGTAACTGACGGCCAGGTAACTGACGGTCAGGTAGCTGACGGTCAGGTAACTGACGGTCAGGTAACTGACGGTCAGGTAACTGACGGTCAAGTAACTGCACGGTCAGGTAAATGCACGGTCGCGCGCAGGCTGCGACTCGAATCCCACCAAGTTCAGACAATTTGTTGATGAATACGGATGATACGTTAAAAACGTGTGATATACCTACCTACGAACGTACGGGACATATTGTATTTAACTGAATATGCTTTGGGATTAAAAAATTTGGGACTTTAAAAAATAAAAAGTAATAAAAATATCTTTAATTTTGGTGCCTACAACTAATAAATAATTAACTTGTTCTTCTACTAACAGTCCAGTCAATTTAGACATTCGAAGGTACAAAAAATCCCAACAAGCTCAAAATCAGTTAAATTGTTCAAAACATAATTATAAATAATATTTGAAAGTTCCCCATCATTCAAGTGTATGGGAAAAAAATATTCGAGGTCAAAGGTCAAGAAAATGAGTTTTCGCGATTTTCAGCAAATCGGTAAGTTTTATCATAAAAGTACCTTGGACAAAAATTGTAGATCATAAAATTATGTAGATATATATATGTACCAAGATAATGCCAGCTCCGGGCCAGAAATAGCTGATCTTTTTGCCAAGTATTTTTCTTCGGTATATGACGCCAACAACTCTAACATCCCTCACACGAACCCAATACACGAAACGCGATCGCTGGGCAATATTAGAGTATCTGTCGAGGATGTCTTGGCAAGAATCAACCAACTAGATATATTTAAAGGCGCGGGTCCAGATCGTATTCCGCCGATTTTTGTAAAGAAGTGCGGGGCAAATCTTGCCCATCCTTTGTCCGTCATATTTAACCGCTCGCTCTGGGTTGGAAAATTTCCAACCCACTGGAAGATGGCCAGAGTAATACCAATTTACAAAAAGGGAGAGAAAAACATTATTTCTAATTATAGACCAATTTCTATATTATCATGCTTTTCCAATTTATTTGAATCCGTAGTTCGCTCATACTTAACTCTTCACATTGATGCACACCTCAATGATTTCCAACATGGTTTTCGGAAGGGTCGATCGACTGAAACCAATCTTTTGTCGTTTACGTCAAATCTTTTTTCTATAGTCGATACGGGTCAACAAGTGGACGCTGTATACACAGACTTCACAAGCGCATTTGACAAGGTTTGTCATGCGTTGCTATTGACAAAGTTAGAGGCATGTGGTATTTTCGGTCCATTGCTGTCCTGGCTCTCTTCCTATCTTGAAAAAAGAATGCAATCGGTATCCGTTAGCGGTTGCGAGTCGCAAATATATTTTGCGGAATCAGGTGTGCCACAGGGCGCTCACTTGGGTCCCATTTTATTTTCATTATTTATTAATGACATCTCGTTAGCAGTAAAACATAGCAACTTATCCATGTTCACAGATGATTTGAAAATATATAGAAATGTATCATTCCAAACTGACATCGCACTTTTACAAAGTGATCTAAACAGCTTATATAATTGGTGCGTAGCTAACAAAATGTTGATGAACTCAAAAAAGTGTTTTCATATAAAATTCACGAGAAAAATACAACCGCTCACTTCTAGATATAGCTTAGGAGGCACTTATTTAGAAGAAGTCCGAGAGATTCGAGACCTAGGCATCACCCTTGACACTAAGCTGCGTTTTAAAACACATATAAACAACACTGTCACAAGATCGGCACAAATGCTAGGGTTCATCAAACGACACAGTGAAAATTTCCACTACAATACTAAAATTCTTTTATACAACAGTTTAGTGCGGTGCGGCTTGGAGTATGCATGTTCTGTATGGAATCCATCCTATGCGGTACATTCACAGCGTATCCAGAGATCATTTACAAGGCATCTTGCGTTCAATTGTTCAGGCATCCCACATAGGACGCCCTACGACCAACGCCTAGCCTACTTTAAATTATCTACACTCAAAAAAAGACGAACCCTTCATGATCTTTTATTACTTCACAAAATAGTGAATGGACAGACCGGTTGCTGCGATCTATTAAAATATTTCTCACTCGCTGTGCAATATAATCTACCTCGTCACCCAATCAAGAAAATCCTAGCTATTCCCTTTTCAAGAACTAATCTGGGTTCCCAAGCGCCAATGACAAGAATGTGCAATGAATACAACAACGTTTGTGGTTCGTTAGCCGATATCGACATATTTAATGATACCTACAATCATTTTAGGGCGAAACTTCTAGATTACTATAATAGAAATTAATTTTAATTTTATTAACTTTATCATTTTTTATCATAATTTTACTAACTACTATGTTATAAATAATAATAAAATAGCTCGGTCCAATTAATTAATCGATAAATTTACAAATACAAATACAAATATAAAAAATTTATTATTTAATTGTTTTTTTTAAGTCTCTAATTTCAGTTTACTTAATGTGAATAGTAGTAGAATGTAAAAGTATATTTAAGTAGTAATTTAAGTGTACTTGTATTTTATAAATTGTATTAGCACTAACCATGATTAATTATTAATTTTAATTCTTCTTTGTATATATTTGCTGATTGCTTTACACATATAAAAATGCTGTGTCACCTATAAAGACATAAGCATCGGTGTTAAATATGTAAGAATATTAATTTTATTATGTAAATGTATTAATGCTTATATTGTTGGTGTCCTATTTGAAATAAATAAATAAATAAACCTTAGTTCTCTGGCGGATGTCTCCGTTTCGGGTCCTATCTGCCAAAGAAACACCCAGCATAGCACGCTCCATAGCTCGTTGAGCTTCGGCAAACTTACGGACCAGTCGTAAAAAAAATTGAGGCCACGTTTCAGCCCCGTAGGTCATCACGGGGAGAATGCATTGGTCGAAGACTTTCGTCTTCAAACTCTGTGGTATAGACGACGTGAGAATATGGCTAAGCTTCCTAAATGCCAATCCCAATTGAATCCTCCTATCGGCTTCCTTCTCGAAGTTATGCCGACCTAGCTGCAAAGTATGCCCAAGATAGACATACTCTTGCACGACTTCGAGAGTTATGCCATCAACGTTAACCAGCCTAGGGACGTTAACCGGCTTAGGGCCTAATTTGTAGTGCTTTAAAATAATCCATGAAAAAACGACGACGACAAACGACGATCTGCAGCTATATAGGCACTCTACTCTAGATGGGATTGATGATGCTATTTTCCAGCTGAATTGTGACCTGGATAGATTAAAAGAATAGGCTAACACTTTCCGTCTGCTTGTAAACCCAAAAAAGTCACAGGCATTGCTCATTGGTATTAGGCAACTACGCTGTAAAGTTGATTTGAATTCTCTTAGCAAAATTCTATATAATGGCAAAATAATAGATTTTAGTAATACCGCTAAGAATTTGGGTTTACTGATGGACTCAGAACCATCATGGTCCGCCCATATTAACGACATCAGCGTGTACACTATTCCCTACACGCACTGAAGAGAATTAAAAAAATTCTGCCTACTCATATAAAAATACTATTAGTACAGTCTCTTTTACTTCCTATTTTGGATTATGCTGACGCCTGTTATTTGGATGTCACTGAAGAACTTTAAAAAAAATAGATCGTCTCCAGAATGTGTGCCTACGATATATAATATACGGACTTGTTTAAAATTCTTAACTCTTCTTCTCCTCCATATCTATCTGAACGCTTTCTTTACACTCCCCCTAGCAACAAGCCTATCCGATCATGCACTGTAAAAAAAGCACCATCCATCCCTTCCCGTAATACCTCATTCTACGCTAACTCTTTTACTGTTCGTGCTGCCCAGTTATGGAATGACCTTCCCGATAACATACAGCAGAGTCCATCGGTTGCGACATTCAAAACAAGATTGAAGAGTCACTATTTGTTATCATTATGATATATGTCCCATTTAATACCTATTTAATATTATGTAGTACTTATATGTATAGTTTTATGTAGGTTTATTGTATTATATATACATTATACGTGTATATTATATGTATGAATATATATTATGTACCTATCTGTATCTATTACCTTAATTTTTGTCTAAGTGTTAAGTAATTGCTTGTATTGATAATACAACGTAGATTTAAGTTTTAGACTTTAGCTAGTATTACTTTTTTTTGTCATTCTTCTTTTGTACTATGTCCGCATTTGTTTTTCTACACGCACTCTTTAGGTCTGCTGGCAGAAATATCTTTAAGGGATAGGCACACCTGTGTATAACTTGTAATTATTAACTATGTTATGTTACTTTAAATACCTTTCATGTACATAAAGAATAAATAAAATAAAATAAAAATCAAACACACTAGGGAGGTACCTACCTACCTACTCGCCAGTACAAGTTTTGTAAACACCCCTCGATTTCTCTGAAATGGTATTATTAAATCCTAGATTTCCTATCATGGAGTCATTTGGGAAGTAGGTATGTAACCTTTCAAATAAAAAAGATTTTTTCAAGTCGGCTGGTAAATGACGGAATTATGTCAAAACAAACATTTTATAAGTTAATAGTAGCAAATAAGTTATATTATTAACGTCTAATAATGAACTGAAAACCTAACCTCCGAGAAAGCCTTTAAGTAAGTACGCATAAAACTTGTGTAGGCCTAAAGACTTGATATAACATAGGACGTCGGCAAAGACCGACTTTACTCGATATCTGGTGGTCCGACAACTCGTGGTAGGTACCTACTTTATAGGCAAAGATGCGGCGCGTATGACTCCAGTCAGTCACAGTACAGTGTACAGTCAGCGACTAAGGCCTGGTGGGCTCCTGGGTAGATTCACTGGCGTCCTACAACTACAACACTTTGTTCACTGGTGAGATTTGGTTAGCACTGCACGGCACTCGCGTCGCGTCGGCTCGGGCCGCTCGTGTCGGTCGTGTGGGCTCGTGTCGGATCGGCTCGCGTGCACTGGCGAGCGCGTCTGTGGGTCGCGCAGTACTGCCGGCGCCGGCCGCTAACCCCGCCCGCGCGCTCCGCCCGCCCCCCGCGTGCTGCACCGCCCACTGGCCCGCCCTGGCACGCCATTCGCCCGCGCCCTCTATCGCCCCGCGCAGCCCGCACCACCTGCGGCCGACACGAGGGGCGAGCTGGTCCCACTCGGGTGAGCGCCACAGGCCGGCCCCGCCCCGCCCGACGTCCTACTCGGACCGTAATACCATCTCGATGGGAATGTTAGCTGCGCAAAAAGTGTAAGTAGGCTGGCCCTGGACACGCGGCGAATATAATATATTATAATATAGCCACCCATTAGCGGCCCGCTCCTCCGCGCCGCTGCTCCGGGAGTGTCCTGTAGTAGGTACTGGGACAAAAGGAGAAACTCCTTGCCGAGGAACTGACAGAATACCTATTGTATAATCTAATAAATGAACTTACTGATAACCTTGGGAAAAAGTCGTCCGCTTTAAACTGTAGAAGTGTTAATTCTGTAGGTACATTGAAAATAATTTAAAAAATAATAGCAGGGGGTGTTACTAGATCGATACCCAACCCAAAAATGTTTTTAGAATTTTTTTTGTCTGTCTGTCTGTTTGTTCAAGCATCACGCAATAACTACCGCTTCGATTACGATGAAACTTGGTATAATTATACTTTACTAACCGAGGCACTACACTGGGTACTTTTTATCCCGGAAAAGTATGCATGTACATTAAAAACAAACTTATTTTTGCGGTTCGATCCCTAGATATGGTTACTGTACCAACATAATTAATAATAAGTTTGTAGTACCTACGTTACGTCAACCGCAGTGGAGTTTATGCTGTAACAACAGGGCCGAAGGTCCAACTTGGCTTAAACCGACGGGTGGGGGCCGGGGACCTGCCAGGGAGCACCTAGCTAATGTCAGAGCCTCAGGCCGCGCGTGTCGCATCATACATTTTTGACTGTTATTGCGGACGGACGTGTCGAGCGGGGAGGGTTCCTTCATAATAATTATTCTTAGACATTTTAGAAATTGTTTGCTTGCAACCGTGATATTCAGCGCGCACTTTTGCATTTCCTTTATTTTTATTAAGTTAAGTTTAGAGTAGTTACTTATTAAATTTATTATAATAATAACTTTATTTTGTTAACTTTAAAATCTATTCCTATTAGATTTTAAAGTTAACAAAATAAAGTATAGGTTATTTAAGACTGTTTAGCTGAAGTGGCCGCAGACCTGTCGCTTTATGCGGTCATCCGAGCGATGACTGATAGTGAGAGCGCATGACTACCTCGCAGAAGAAGTGTACCGCATACTCTCCTTCAGCAAGGTAGTGATGTCGCAGAAGGGGGAGGCGGAGCGGGAGAGAGAGCGCACTTGCGCCTCTTCCCGCAAGAGAGCATGATGGTGATAGGCTGTAGCACCGCCGTGAGGGACCTGTGCGTGGCCTATCGGGGGATCTGCCGGGTCCGGGCTATAAGGCACCCTTATGTGTTCAGGGTGCCTTAAGCGGAGTAGCAGGAGGGGTTGTCACCCCCCTGCCTCCAGAGGAGAGTGCCAGATGGCACACCGTTGTGGCAAGGTGCGGACGTCCACAGCTCTCGCGTCAGGTCACCCAGACGAAGAGGAGAACACCGCTGGGGTTTAGTGGGTAGAGTCTGCGTCCACCTTCCCACCTTCTCGGGCGCAGAGAGTCCCACGTGACCCCCGGGACCCCCCGAACCCGGTGGTATGCATAGACGCACTCCTCAGCGAAAAAAAAAGATAGGATTATTCATTCGTGTATTATGTTTTAGTAGATATTTGTTTAGCGTATAGGTACCGTACGTAGGCATTATTATTTTAATTTTAATTTTTTTTTTAAATAATCTTTGGTATTAGTAAATTATTAATTAATTCAATAAAGGTAATAGGTAAAGTTGGTTAGTTATTAATTTTCAGTCTCTAGATAGGCGCTAGGTGATTCTTTTTCTATAAGGGTAGTTTTAAATATTTCTATATTTTTAATACGGTTATAACACGATGCCTTCCTGAAAAAAACTTCTCTTTCTGCTACATCGAAATACGCTAAGCGAATGAGATTAGTTAGATCACAAGAATCTAACATTAAATTATAATTTAATTAGCAATAATCCCGCAAAACACGCAGTCTTTACTGCAAATGTGTAAGTGCACGCATATGCATGCAAATAGCACGATTGCTAATCGTAGAGTCTACATCCTGAGGATGCCTCGGTGTCGGGGCGAAAAGTGCGTAGATTGTGTGGTGGTGGTCTTTTACTGTGGTTGTGGTGCATGTGGGGTGGTGGTGCATGCGAGTGTACGCATATGCAGTGTGGGAAAAGAGGGCGGTGCTATATGCATGCATATGCGTGCACTCACACATTTGCAGTAAAGACTGCGTGTTTTGCGGGATTATTGCTAATTAAATTATAATTTAATCTTATATAATGGATTTCCGCAAAGTAACGTCTGATTCTATTAACTATCACAAGAATCTGCCGAGGAGCGAGAGTCCCGGTTAAACCGCATGCGAGAGAGCATGACTGAAACAAGAGCGCGCAAAATCAGCGCCGATCGAGAATATAAAAGAAAACTTAAATAATATAAAAACAAAAAATATAATATCAAACAAAGTCCTTCCTCGCGTCTGTCTATCTGTACAACTAGGTACATAACTAAATGGATTTTCATGCTGTTGTCAACATGAGATAGACTAATTCCTGAGGCAGGTTATAATATACTAGCTGCTGCCCGCGACTTCGTCTGCGCAGGATAAGATTTTAGTTTTTTTTTAAAGTATCCTATATTACTTCTAATACCTCCAAGAATATGTGTACAGAGTTTCATGACGATCGGTTAAGTAGTTTTCGCGTGAAAGCGTAACAAACATCCACGTAACCCGTATTAAGGTCTTGATCAGACGGATCAAGACCTTAATACGGGTTACGCCCTTTATGAATCATTATATGGCTACGTCCAACAATGCGATCTACATTTTCAAATATTGAGGCAAGAATCAATGATCTGACCAACTGTGAAGAATTCGAGCAACAGACATCAAGACGAATCAAGCGAAATACAAAGTTCGACAATTTCAGCGGCTCTACTACACTCGACGACTTTGTTGAAGATCAAACACCTGGACAACGTTTCGAAGTTGAGGTGTTTACAGTTGATTGTCATTATTGATAAAGTACTTTCAGCTTTAACTAAACGTATGAAAGCATATCATAAGTATACTAGTTTTTTTAGTATTTTTACAGCATTTTTTTTTCCTCTTACAACAGAAGAAATTTTGGTTAAATCCTCAAGTGCTTACGAAGATGATTTGGAGAACTGCCTAGGTGGCGAATTAGTGCATTTCACAGAGCTGCTGAAAACACATGTAGAGCTAGGTACCTACTATTGACAGCAAGAAACAGGAGCCTCTGGAGGACCAATTTTATAAACGTTTTTTTAAATAAATCTTTAGAATCGCGTTTCCCAAATTATAATAAAACTATTTTTACGGATTTTATCGCGGTTTATTAAGATTTTTACAAGCCCGACGTTTCGGATACTTTACAGCAATCGTCTATCATTACAAAGTTATTCGAAACTACCCTATGATACATCAATATTTTGGTCAGTCCTATCTACGCAGAAAGTGCTAACTGTATCTTTAATCTGTGACATATTATGCTTGGATTTTGATTTGATAATTTTAATAATGGGATCACAAGCAGGTGGTAAAAGCCAGCCATCTTCTCTATTGAAATTAGGATGTTTTTTAATTTCAATAGCCTCACGGATCATCCTTGGTTGGAATCTGTGTTCTTTTGCGAGGACTTGTGGTTTATCAAATCTGATATAATGGCGAGTTTTGTCAAGACTATGTTCACAGATGGCAGACTTAGTGGAGCGACGGTGTTTTAAATCAGCTATATGTTCTTGCTTGTAAAAATCTTAAGAAACCGCGATAAAATCCGTAAAAATTGTTTTATTATAATGAGTGAAATTCGCGTAAACATTAGAAAACAATACGTGTTTCCCAAACTTAGAAATTGCCTTGCGCATTTACTCGTCTCTCATGATCACTAACTGCAGTAGCGAAAGTTCTTTTTCAATATTAAAACGTATTAAAAATGAATTAAGGAACAGGATGGGCCAAGAACGTCTTAATCATCTCACTTTGTTGGATATAGACCATGATTTGCTTAAAGAAGTCGATATTGAAAGTTTTATCTCAAAATTTTTCCATATTAAATCCTTAAAAGTTTATTTGTAACGGGGCATCTTGACAGAATTTGCTACGGGCCCCGCACTGGCTTAATCCAGCAGGATGTGTTGTTCCGTCGCTTCCGCGGAACAATTCCACCGAAACGTACGAAAACGTAACACTAGGAAGTTTACTAACATAATTTTAAGGTTTTATACTAACACTAATGTAATATAATATATGTATGTTATTCAAATTCAAATTCAAATTCAAAATTCTTTATTGTTAGATGTAGTACATACAATAGATAGATCTTACAAGTATAAACAGTCCTTACATCTTACCATAACTATGGTGTACAATAATTTTTAACATTATGATGTAAATATTTTTTGTCAATTCAAAGCTAATATAATAAAAAATTCAATGTTATGCAATTGGTTAATAATAATGATTGTCAAATTATAAGCATACATTCTAAGAAAGACGAAGTCAAATTAAAATTTAAAAATATAATAATAAATATGTCAATCGGCTACTATAATATAATAATGAATGTCAAGAGAGGTCTATAGTAATTTTGTCCGTTAAGAAATCAACAACACTATAATAAGCTTTTTCACATAAATAATTTTTAAGTGTTACAGTTAGTCTGTAAGGTATATATCTATGGGCCATAGTGCCTGAAAATAAATAGTTTATTATTATTATTATTATAAGAGGGGTACAAAGAGCCCCCTCGGCTCAATTAGTTTCGCCCAAGGTGCAGCGGCTCACCCTAGGCAACTGAGCCCCACCGCCACGTCAAGACCTGAACCATGGTGGGGATAAATTTTGGGATGCTAATATGTTTCCTAAATTAAAAAAAAAACTTTTATAATAATTGTATGCTACCGCAAATAATAGATCCACGACATACACGTAGAATGGAACTGCGCAAAATAATTTTGAAAGGAAACGTAATATGACTCTGAACCAAATTCTACTGTACCTACAAAGGGCACGCACAAACACGCACGCGCGCACGCAGGCACTCACGCACGCACGCACACGCGCGCACTCACACACACAAACCATATCCTCGCACATAGGTATCCTTACACTATCCCACGAACATTCTATGTACATTGTACACGCATACAAGAACGCACCAAGAGAATGCTGTTGCTTTTACAAATCTACCGTCAATAGTTTTTCATGGTTAAAATGAAACTCATTGAAATAAGTTTATTTCTAATTTTATTGCATTTTAATTCAATATTATTACCTACCTAATGATGGTTTTTACACTGTATGCCTACTGTTAGTTTACAAAACTGATTCCCCACTCAGCGAGTATTCACCATTACTACAAATAAATAGTACTTTATAGGTTCTGTTTTTTTAGGGTTCCATAGCCAAATGGCAAAAACGGAACCCTTATAGATTCGTCATGTCTGTCTGTGTGTCTGTCCGTCCGTATGTCACAGCCACTTTTTTCCGAAACTATAAGAACTATACTGTTGAAACTTGGTAAGTAGATGTATTCTGTGAACCGCATTAATATTTTTGCACAAAAGTAGAAAAAAACAATAAATTTTGGGGGTTCCCATACTTAGAACTGAAGCTCAATTTTTTTTCGTCAAACCCATACGTGTGGGGTATCTATGGATAGGTTTTCAAAAATGATATTGAGGTTTCTAACACCATTTTTTTTAAAGACACTTCCAAAGTGGTAAAATGTGTGTCCCCCTGCAACTTCTAAAATAAAAGAATGATAAAACTAAAAAAAAATATGATATACATTACCATGCAAACTCCCACCGAAAATTGGTTTGAACGAGATCAAGTAAGTAGTTTTTTTTAATACGTTATAAATCGTAAACCGCAATTTACCTTTCATTCAATCGACTCAAATATAAAAAAAATATTTAATTTCATAAACATAAACCATCGAATTTCCTTGAACTCTCACAAAAAATTTCATCATAATCGGTCCAGCCGTCTAGGAGGAGTTCAGTGACATACACAAGAAATATATATATATAAAGATGTATTATGTAATGGTACGGAACCGTTCGTGCTCGAGTCCGACTAGCACTTGGCCGGTTTTTTTTTTAATATTTCACTTACTAATATACTCGTATAAAGAAAATACTGCAATCACTCTCCTGATAATTCTATTATAACTTAATTATTTTAGCCGCCACTTTTTGACGTGACAACGTCTTAAATTAGGTTGCGGCTGGGAGTCACTTATGAAAAAGTGTAACGCTCGGTAACGTTACGATGAGTCACCGAAACGATGTCACGTAAAATCTTCGCCCGTAAAACCGACTTTACAGGCAACCATTTTTTTTTTTTAAGAATTTTTGTACGAAGTAAATTACGAGTCTATTTGAGAAAAAATCGGAATACACAAATAGATCTACCAGGCATGGCGATAAATTACGTGTACCTACACAAACAAAAGAAGCTTTTAGAAGAAATTCGTATTGCATGGCAATAAAAATATATAACCATTTACCAAATAAATTAAAAACAAAAAACATAAATTTATATAAGCGATGTTTATTTTATATTTTATTGACCAAATGCTACTATGGGTTGATGAGTATTTAAAAGATAATGAGTTAATAATAATACAGGATTGTTGTTCTCACGACAACTATTATTTAATGAAATAGCTTCGACAGTTTGTTTCTCCATGGTAATACGACATTATCTTGAATTAACGAAATAATTAATTATTAATTTTTAGACATTATCTAAGGACATTATCTAGAATTAAAATAACATTAAATAATATAGCAAATACTTTAAAACTGACAAGAATTATTTTTGCATCATTATAATGAGTTATTGTACACCATAGTGATGGTAAGATGTATGGACTGTATATTCTTGTAAGACCTATAATTTGTTACTGTATCTAACAATAAAGAATTTTGAATTTGAATTTGCCACCAGTGAGTTGTAATTACTACGTAGTAATATAGTTCAAGTACCTACGCTAGTAATATAGTTCAATGGCCGCCACACGAACTTTTAGGATTCGCGGTAAAATGTGTCCGAGCGGGACGCGCGGAGAGCGCCCTGCGGATTGCCCCGCACCGCACCCCCTCTGATCGGCCCGTGCGCCTCATAAGCCTTAAGGCGTTCGATTATCGATATTATGTCCAGGGAAACCACTACCTCCCGTCTGTGTTCATATCAATTATCAATTTTTGAGTTAGTATGGTTGATGCGAACAGTTTATAAACACTTAAAAGTAGTCTTATAGGCCGATAATTAGATATATTATGTAGAGGGTCTTCTACCGCATCTACCACGGGGAGTGTTCTGAGGAATTGTCCGGACTAATTACTGTACCTGCAGCTGAATTCCACCACCGGACATTGCGTCAAAATTCCCACCCACACCACCTCGATGTCCGGAAATCCACAACAACTCGATTTCTACGGCATTTCCTGCCTCGCACGACCACTATATAGATCCAGCTGCTACCTACGGTATTTCCGAACCGATATGACATATGGACCTACGAAAGGACCATACTTGTTCTCATTGTTCTCATAATATTTAAAAAGCGGGAAACGCAGGTGCTAATCCTCTGGTTTAGCGGGTGTCTATAGATGTCGCTTATCACTTACCATCAGGTGAACCGACAGACCGTTTACCCCGTTTCGGCAGGGTCGTCGGACAAGTCAATGAGGTTTTGAGATCGCGGCGTGGATTGGGCCGTACAGAAAACCAAAATCGTCTCAGAGTTGGTAGGACCATGAAGTGGAATCGGTCAGCAGCGCGCAGGTTAGGTTAGGTTTTGTAAGAGGTAGTGCCATGCTGCTTTGCAACCTAAATGGGCCGGCACAACCTCTCGCTCACATAACACTGGCGTCAAGTGACAGCTATGCTGTCGCGTTTCGTGCGGTTTGTGAGTTTCCGGTGGCCCATTGGGGGGGTGGATACGGGAAAGGAGGGCAACGCATCTACATAACCTTTGGTTGTGCAGATGTCTATGAGCGTCTGTAGTCAACATGGATCCGACTGCTAGGATTCGTACGAAGTATGTCCCCTAAGGGTCAACCCTTAGGGGACATCCTTCGTACGAATGTCACGTGAGATATTTTAAAGGCGTATTTTAATGTAAATGTTGTGGACCTATTTAAAAAAGACAATTTATTTCATTATTTTTATTTAATGAAGCTAATAACGAAATACGAATCTAAAGTTCGCTGACTGTAATCTAAAATCATAGTGATATAATACTATCAAAATTATTAAAGAACACAGTTTATACTAAATCAGTGCACTTACCGGTGGGAGGGAAGCGCTGTGCCGCGCTCCCGACTGCATGGGTACCACCATCGTGAAACAGCTTTGCTGTGTTTCGGAGAAAAGGGCAAGACAGGCAGTGTAATTACTGGCACCGATACTTAACATCTTATGTCTCAGGATGGGCAACACATCCCCACCATGGTTCAGGCCTTGTCGTGGCGGTGGGGCTCAGTAGCCTAGGGTGAGCCCAGCACCTTGGGCGAAGCCAATTGAGCCGAGGGGGCTGTGTTTGTACCCCTCTTATAAGAAGTGGGGACAAAAGAGCAGAGGGCAAGGGGTGAGGATGGGAACCTCACCCCATTGTACTGTCCCGACGTTGGGAGGGGTTGTTCTGTGGTACTGGACAACCCCTCTGTGGAGGTGGCGTCGGTCCCTTGCGGGGCTGAATAGCCGTCGAGGTGCCCTGTTAGCTTAACAGATCCGGGGCACCTCACCAAGGCGGCACTGGTGGCACTCGCCGGGTTTTAGTGGGTAGAGCTGCGTCCATTTACCATCTTTCGGGCGCAGCGAGTCCCACATACCCACTGTACTTAGATTGAAAAGGGAGGCCAAATATGAGTGGGGGTATGAGTAGTGGACTCCGGACCTTTACCAGATGCGTCGGGAAACCTACTGTCTGCGTGGGGCCTGGCAGACCGCTCGCAAACGCGAGAGTCCCGATAAGGAGTGTTAGGCGGCGGCGGTGTCGGTGTTCGCAGCTGTTGCAGCTGGGCGGTCGGGCTTGGGCAGTTCCTCGGTATGTCGGTTGTACTGTAGCTCGCCGCTCCGCCTGGGACAATCTCCCACTATATTTTGACGTACGTCTTTCCTTACGCTTTCGTTCGCTGGTAACGTACGCCACCACGCACCCCTGAATGCGTATTTTGGCACTACGATCGTGAGAACCTCGGGAGAGGCGTGAATTGAAACAAGAGTCGGGGATCTTGGGAGTCAATAATTAAAACCACTATTCTTCCTTATACTCGCTTCAAGGTCTCGGCTCTTCCTTATATTCGCCTCTTCTTATTCGGCTGTTTTCTTCGGACGACCGATCGCGACTGACTGCCGAGCGACATCTGTTCTTCTTCGAGCCCCGCAAGGGGCTCGAGGAAGCTGCGTCGGGGCGTAGGGCCCCCTTGCAGCGGGATCTCTCGCACCTCGCACGCAAATATGAGGCGGTCCTTGGGTAGGCCAAAGGCCAGATTAATTAAATCAATTAATGATTAAATCAATTTAATTGGATTGTATTGACTTGAAATGAAAGACGCGAAGGAAGAACATGCCGGGACGACGGTTTATGATGACATTGTACGATATTGCCCCTTTGCCTGGGAGTCTTAAAAGGCAGACCACTACCTTATACAGGGCCACAGGAGGGGCAATTGGATTAGAAGGAGGTAGGAATATTGGGTTGATGGTGTTGATGTTGTTGGGGTGATGGAGGTGACACATACTCAAACAAAACAACATAGAGCAAAATAAAAAGAATATAAATGAAAAATGGAATAAAACAAAAATGAAAATGAAAACGAAAGCATAAAAACATGAAAAACAGAAAACAGGTAATAAAAGCGCGATCTAGAAGCAGCGGCGCGAAACTGCAGCGGTAGGCAACATGTGGCGCCACCTATACCCCTCGTCGAGCCTGCTGGGTGCGTGGCGAGATGCGTGGCTATCACAAACAACATGTAAGCCGGGGAATGAAAATTATTGATGAAATGAGAATAGTAATATAAATAAAATAAAAATAAAATAAGAATGAAAATGAACAAAGCAACAGCGGTTAGCGAGGCGAAGCAGCGCGAAACTGAGGCGGCCTGCGACAGATGGCGCTGCCTGTAGCACTCGTCGGGCTGGCTGGGCGCATTGGTGGGATTACGCAAGGCTGGCTAGGGCAACTAGGCAGGACAGCACAGCTGCGAAGCGTGACTGCGAGCGGTCGCTGCGGCCCGCCGTGACTAAGCCAGAAGCATGAAATGAGAACAAACAAGGCATAGGTTAAAAGTGTGAAATGAAATGAAATGAGCAACTAGGTGAAATGGTAGTGAATACGAACAAACCAAAGAAAAACAAAAAAAAAACAAAACAAAATACAAAAAAACAAAGCGACATAGATATGAATTGTGATTTTGATTTTGGGGAATTTGGGGACTAATATATTTAATAATTTTAATATATTAAATATTTGGGGAAAGGGATGGGATGTGTGTGGTGGTATGTATGAACAGCGGCGAAACAACAAGACGGCGACGCAGCAAGCACCAAGCGGAATACCTTACTACGCACCGCTCGTAGAGGGCGCCGGTGACGTTGGCGGTGCTGTGGGCGAAATGAGGTCCCTAGGGTAGGCCCTACTGCCGAGCCAACGGCGGGCCCGGTATTTATACTACCGCGCCCCAAGGACGCGTCTTGACTCGTGTTGCGCTCGATTCGCGCGTCATTTTTACTTCGAGCCGAGACCTTTTTTGCCTTTATTTATTATTTTTCTTTACAGAATCCTTACATATTATATATTTTCAGAAATGCCATAAAACACATTTACATAATATATCATAAATCATAAACATATCTTTAAACAATAAAAAGTTATTCAACAAAATAATGATAAAAACTGGACAATTTCACAGTTGTATCACACATTCTCACTAATATCTCAAAAACTTCAAATCGTATCATTATGATTCTTTTACTATTTTAAACTACTAGTTGAGACCTTTCTTTTGATATAACTTCATTTCAAAATTCTAATAAATAATTACTAAACTTTTAACTTTTCATTAACATGTAAAAACAAAGTAGTTTTCTGTACAAAAACCCTATTAAACTACTTATATCCTTATGAATCTATGTAAAATACGTTAAAATATGCTAAAATATACCTTTTAAAACAATTAATAATTATTAGAAACTAATCTAATTAGTCTAATTGGTGGCTTTCTTATTCGATTCAATTTCCTATATAACTATCATACCAATATACTTAAATTATTGTTTCCTTTAACATATTTACATAGCCAAACCTAAATATTCACTTTATATTATCCTAATTATCATAAAAATATCAAAATCTAATTAAACTTAGTCTTATTAGAATGCCATCATTGCATCTATCATACTCCTACACATTACGAGCGAGAGGCAAATACTTCTAACTATTTCTGCTTATATTTCCGAGATTACCATCCTGATTATTATCCTATTTGCTTAATTATATCTATTTTACCTTATATTTGCATTATAAACATCATTAGTTATTATACTTTCATAAAAACATACTAAAATTAACACTTTAAATTTCCATAAGGTATGTCATCGGTTCGGTCGGCCCACAACCGGTATGGGGCGAGTCCGATACATCGTGAAAACTTTCTTAACTTTCCTAACTTTCCTAACTTAGTGCGACTTGAAACTACGTCGCCGCTAGTCGGCTCGCAACCCATATGGGGTCGGTCTGATATTAATGTACTAAGTTTTTACATACTGGTTAGACTCGAAATCTCGTCGCCGACAAGGAGGCTGCCAAGCACGATTCCACACGCGTAGGAGTAGCTATACAGTAGCAATGGAGGAGGCGCAAATCTCACGTTTTCATAATATCGCAAATTCCGGAAACTTGAACCCTTAGGTACAAGCCTACCGAGCCACGAGTGGGAGGATTCGTCCTCCCAATAACGTAATAAATGGCACGAAGTATGCCGAAGGTAAAAGGTTATACCCACAGAAATATATCAAGATCTCGATATATTTCTGTGATTATACCGAATGAAAAGTGATAAGGCGATGTGTCCAGGAGCCGTCCAGGTGGCGATGTGTGACGACAGGGATGCGGAGGCGTAGGGAATTGTTGGACGGCATCGAAGTACAAGTGGTGGGACCAGTCTATTACAGTAATCTCGTGGTTTCGGCGGCGAGGTAGAGTACGGGATTTCGCGGGACGATGGCACAGGAGAAGGCGCGACCTCTAGAAAAACGGAGACAACGAAGCAGATAACCTGGAACGGTAAAGATCATCGCAGATAGCAGACGCACTATAGGCAGACACCGAAGGCGTATCTGTACCGTCCGCCCAAGAACGGGGAGGAGGACTAAGAGACATTAGGGTGTGCACCGTATAGCCACGACAGGTTGATAGGGCCATGGGTTGGTGATGAAACTTGTCCGTTTATCTCTCTTCTATAAAGAAAACTTTGCGGCTATGATGAATAGATAGTACCGCAATCGTAAACGAAATATTCAAAATGAGGGGGAGGGGTGAGGTCTTTCCCATGGTACACCACTTTTTGGTGAAATTAATGAAATTTTAGTTTCATTTGATCAAACCCCTATCAAATAAAACGAAAATTTTATTTAAGAAACCGGCCAAGTGCTAGTCGGACTCGCGCACGAAGGGTTCCGTACCATTAGGTACATAATATACAACATTAGACACTTTAACAAAAAATAAGGTTTATGTTTATATAATTAAATGTTTTTTTTTTATTATTTGAGTTAATTGCATGAAGGTAAATTGCGGTTTACGATTTACGACATTTTAAAAAACTACTTACTAGATCTCGTTCAAACCAATTTTCAGTGGAAGTTTGCATGGTAATGTATGTACATCATTTATATTTTTTTTTGTTTTATCATTCTCTTATTTTAGAAGTTATACAGGGGGACACACATTTGACCACTTTGGAAGTGTCTCTCGCGCAAACTATTCAGTTTAGAAAAAAATGATATTAGAAACCTCAATACCATTTTTAAAGACCTATCCATAGATACCACACGTATGGGTTTGATGAAAAAAAAATTTGAGTATCAGTTCTAAGTATGCCCCCCCCCCCAATTTTTTTTGATTTTTTTCTACTTTTTAGTAAAAATCTTAATGCGGTTCACAGAATCCATCTACTTATCAAGTTTCAACAGTATAGTTCTTAGTTTCGGAAAAAAGTGGCTGTGACATACGGATGGACAGACAGACAGACATGACGAATCTATAAGGGTTCCGTTTTTTGCCATTTGGCTACCGAACCCTAAAAACAGTCGGATCTGGCGCTTCGCTGGCCGCTGCTGCGGCACGCTCGCTTGGCTCGCGCGCTTTAATAATGTTCTAACCTAACCTAACCAAATTGTAACCTGTTGTAGTAGGCTAAGCGCAGTCCCCACCATCCGGATCCGGGCCTTGATTTGATTGGCGGTGGGGCTTAAGCTCGGGGTTTACCCCGAGTGAACTAATCGGATCCGATTCGGGCGGCAGTTGGTTCTGGCCACTGCCGGCCAAGCCGCTCCCCGGTCCATAGGGCCGGGGGTGGTGGTCGCCATCCCATGTCAGGATGGGGACCGCGAGGAAGACAACCTCTCTAAAAAAATCACCCTAATCTCAAGTTTTGGTGCGCGGCGAGGAGATGAGTGGTTGGTGGGTCACCAGCCGTTAGCGCACCCCCAGCCGGGGTACCTGCGGACCCCCCGGTTGGGATACAAATTTACGCCTTCCTGGTGCACAGGGCTCTGCCCAGGTCGAGTTTATGTCCCTACCCCGAAGACGGAGACGTCAGAGGGGACAAGTATTGTTACAAAATAAGTTCAGATAAGGAAACTGGTCTCCGGGCGGGTACCGCGAATCCCGCCAGTCTTAGGACTGACGCCCCAAGTATTACGGAGGGGGCAAAACAATGCTTCGAGAGTTTGGCTACCCCGAACCCTCGCGACCCGGCAAGATTAATGGTTAACGATGGAAGCGATTTAGGAATTGAAGAGGTGGAGAAAATGAGTGCGAGCGACTCTGCCGACAGTGTAAGATCAACGCGCTCTGCCCGCAAGGGCAAAAGGACTCGACTATCTTCGTCGGAGGACGAGACAAGCGAGCCAACACCGAAAGAGAACGCGGCAGGGGCCTTTAGAAAAACCCCACCGACGAAACGTGGAAGAGGCCGGCCTCCAACGACCGGTCAATACGTCGGCTCGGCCAAAGCTAAGAGAGAGCTGGCGGCGGCGGAGAAAGTTGCAATGGAGGTGGAGGCACAGCGCGACGTAACGGCGCTAGCGCGGAGAGTACAGCCATCGCGCCTCTCGGAGACGTCAGAGCTAGATTTGATCCTCAACCAAGGACAGATAGAGACAGCGAACGCACTGGCCGCTTCGATTTCTAAGGCCCTCGAGACCATCATGGGGGTCCGAAATAAATCGAAGAATTTAAAGGGCCTCATGATGCGCGACTTAAAAGACGCGACGGATGTAATCCACGGAGCTACGGTGGCGCTTCTGGATCGCACATCCTCCGTTGAAACTAGGGCATTGGAGGCAGCTAACAGACAGCTGTCGACGGAGGTGGCCGTGCTGCGCCAGGAGCTGGCAGCGATTAGGAGTGAGCTCGTCTCCTCCCGCCATCAGCCGGTCGTGGACATAGCGCTGCCGGCACCTGCTTCACCTAGTAATCTGGAGGATATTGTCCAGAAGGCGATGCGGGAGGCAGTGGCGCTGTCTAGCGCGCGGCTTAATGCCCGGCTCGAGGGGCTAGAGGCACGACTTTTACCGGAGCCGCGACTACGTCCGCCTCTCGCGGCTGACAGGAGGGCAATGACGGTGCCGGTGGCTAATACGGTGACAGCTTCTTCCAAAAAGGTCCAAAAGAAGAAGGCACCTGGAGAAGTGGCGACACTGATGCCACCAGCTAACTCGGGTCCATCAGTGGTACCCAAGAAAGCGCCCAAGAAGAAGGCGGCCTCAAAAGCTGCCCCTCAAAAAGAGGCTGCTCAAGGAGCTGATGGTGATGGGTGGACGACCATCACCAAAAAGGCCCTAAGGAAGCCGAGGAGCCAGAAAGTGGCGTCGCCACCTAAGAAGAAAGGCTCGCCTAAACTGCGCTCACCTAACTCTTCAGTTGTGATGCTACAACTACAGCCGGCCGCAGCGGAACGAGGCCTGACGTATGCCGATGTCTTGGGAAAGGCGAAGGCGAGTATTCGCCTCGATGAACTCGGCATAGAGCCTTTCCGCTGCCGAAAGGCAATAACTGGAGCCCGCCTCCTGGTACTTCCCGGCGCGGAGAGCGGTGGCAAGGCCGACTCGCTGGCCAATAAGATCAGGGAGGTGGTTGGGGAGGATGTCGTCCGGGTCTCCAGACCCACAAGATGCGTGAGCGCACGCATCTCGGGTCTGGACGATTCAGTATCCCAAGACGACGTCGTGGCAGCGGTCGCAGAGGCGGGTGCCTGTCCTCCGGATCAGGTGCGGTCGGGGATCATCGGCCACAGCCCCTCTGCTATAAGGCACCCTTGTGTGTTCAGTGTGCCTTAAGCGGAGAAGGAGGAGGGGATGCTACCCCCCGCCTCCAGAGAAGAGTGCCGTATGGCACACCGTTGTGGCCCGATACGGACGTCCACAGCTCTCGCGCCGGGTCACCCAAACGAAGAGGAGAACACCGCTGGGGTTTAGTGGGTAGAGTCTGCGTCTACCTTACCATCTTCTCGGGCGCAGAGAGTCCCACATAACCACCGGGCCCCCCCGGACCCGGTGGTATGCCTAAACGCAAAACTTCCCCAGCGAAAAAAATAATAAATAAAAAAAAAAAAAAAAAGCGCAGTGAAACCTAGCCGCATTGAGAACATTTCTTTGTCTTACCCATCAATAATAAATGTCAAAGATGACGGTGGGAAGTATCATGGCTTGCAGTTGTGATTTTTTGGTTTCCCGTTAATGAATTGTTATTCTTTGTTTTGTTCAAAACTACTCATTTTCTATATTGTTTGTTTTAAGAACTTAATCTGTGTAATAATAAATAAATAATATAAATATTTTTATTCAATGTTGTACATCAAAGTAGCTTATTGAACGTCAAATGACTCTACTACCGGTTCCAAAACTAGTCCACTGAGAAGAACCGGCGAAAAAAACTCAGTGAAACTAATATTTTCAATATTTTACAATATAGGTACATAATATGATATAATTATACATATTGTTTTCTAATGTTTGCGCGAATTTCACTCATTATAATGAAACAATTTTTACGGATTTTATCGCGGTTTATTAAGATTTTTACAAGCCCGACGTTTCGGATACTTTACAGAAACCATGGTCACGGGAGGACTGACTCTTATATAGGCCAAACCAAAAGATCAATTAAAACTCGCGTTAAAGAACATATAGCTGACTTAAAACACCGTCGCTACACTAAGTCTGCAATCTGTGAACATAGTCTAGACAAAGCTCGCCATTATATTAGATTTGATAAACCACAGATACTCGCAAAAGAACACCGATTCCAACCAAGGATGATCCGCGAGGCTATTGAAATTAAAAAACATCCAAATTTCAATAGAGAAGATGGCTGGCTCTTACCACCTGCTTGGGATCCCATTATTAAAATAATTAAATCAAAAACCAAGCATAATATGCCACAGATTAAAGATGCAGTTAGCACTTTCTGCGTAGAGAGGACTTATTAAAATAATGATGTATCATAGGGTAGTTTCGAATAACTTTGTAACATTAGGACATCTGTCACCTCAGTCCTCCCGTGACCATGGTTGCTGTAAAGTATCCGAAACGTCGGGCTTGTAAAAATCTTAATAAACCGCGATAAAATCCGTAAAAATTGTTTCATTATAATAATTATACATAGAAGCCTCGTAGGACACTCCTTATTCCCAAGGTGTGGTATCTTCAATAAATTCTTTTATTTTGTAGTATCCTTTACCACACAAACATTCTTTAAGTTTTTTTAAATTTATTTATTGATAGGTTTTGAACGTTTTCTGGGATCCTATTGTAGAAACGTATACATTGACACATAAAAGAATTACTGATCTTATGTAGCCTAAAATATGGCACATCAAGTTTATGTTTGTTCCTTGTATTTCTATTGTGATTGTAGACTATACCGCACGGCTCTGGCAGTATAGTCGTTTATTTATTTTACTATTTCACTATAACTTGGCCGCTGGTTCAGACTGAATGAAAGACTATTTAGTGAATAAGCCTCCCAAGAGCACTACTATTAGTTCTTGACCCGTCGGATGCGTAGAGCGAAGTGATTTTTGTGCTACATCGAGTCTTCTGCGAGCCCCGCAAGGGGTTCGAGGCGGCCGTGTCGAGACCTATCTGGTCTCCTGACGGCGGGATCTAACCGCGCCTCATAAATATGAGGCGGTCATTGGGTTGCCATATTTAATGGCTATTCTAGTCCCTAGTACTATCGTAGTAACTAACTAAAGCTATAACTAATAGACCAAAAACTAGCATACTGGTATCACTATGATGATATGCACGATATCCCCGTGGAATGGGGCGCAAGTCTTAAAAAGGCGGACCACTGTCCTTGTTCAGGGCCACGGAGAGGTAGTTGGAGTAGAGGGGAGACGAGTGTGCTGGGTTGGGAGAAGCAAAGCAGGGGTATGGGAGTAACATTCACATACACACAGTTAAACAGTTAAACATTTGGCTGTGAACAGAAAAATAAACATATAATAATGCAAAGCAAAGCAAGTAAGCTAGCGAAACGAAACAAAACGAAACAAAACAAAACAAACAAGACGCAATGCTAAAATTATATATAGGTGGCGCTGAGGCCGTAGATGTCGCTGGCGTAGATTTAGGTTGTTAGATTTATAAATAGATGGCGCTGAGTATTATAGAGGGCGCTGGGGAGGTAGAGGGCGCTGCTTGTGTAGATGGCGCTGCTCGTCGCTCGGGAACTCGGAACTCGAAACTCGAAACACGAACAGGCTGTCTATACGCAAGGCTAGGACTGCGCTTGGCTGGCTGCGGCGGCAAGCATGGCTAGACAGGACATATCATAGCAAGTCAGCAATTCTGCGTTCGGGCCAGTAAGCTGATACAAAGAGAAGAGAGAGCAAAATAAAGCAAACAGCAAAATAAAGCAAACAGAACAAAATAAGACAGAAAAGCGGGGTAAGGGAGTTTTTGGGATAATATATTTAATAGATTTAATATACTAAATATATTGGCCTTTGGGGATAGGATGGAGACGACTAGGGTAGTTCAGAGCAAATTTACAATCGACCAAACGACTACGCAGCAGGTACCAGAGGACTCCTACCTACTACGTACCGCTAGTAGAGGGCGCTGATGGCGCGATTAGGTCCCTGGGATATGGTCTCCTGTCCGGTGGGCGGGTGTGCCATGGGGCAATATCCGTCAGGGAGTCGAACCCCGACGCATCCGCTCGCTCAAACAGGCTAGTGGCCAGTCGGCTAATAAAAGTATCCAGGCCCTCGGCCTTAAGATCTCTGGCTATGACATCATTTCTGACGTACCTCGGGGCACCGACGATGGTACGCAGGGCTGTAGACTGCCTGGCCCGCAGGGTCTTCTTATGTCTCTCTGCGAGCAGTTGGAACCACGCCGGCGCCGCGTAGGTGAGGCGCGAACGTAGATAAGCTTTGTATATCCCCAGCTTCACGCGCAGGGGGATACATCGGGACGCGAGGACCGGTCGCAGGCGCTGCTGGGCGGCGATGGTGCTGCCCACTGCCTGTCTGAGCTGCGGATGCATATTGAGATTAGAATCGATTTTGATGCCTAGGTACTTGGCTGTTGAGCCCCATGGCATGGGGACCCCGCGCAGAGTGAGAGGCGGGGGCATGCGGCGCCCCGCAAGCGGGAAAACGATCGCCTGCGATTTTGACGCGTTGACCGCCATCCTCCAGCGGTCGAGCCAGTCTGGTAGTATATCCAGGGCCCTCTGCAGTTTGACGGCCGCGTGACGGTGCGAAAGCGACGACGAGATGTACGCCGTGTCGTCGGCGTAGAGCGCGATGTGTATGCCAGGTGATGTGGGGATGTCGGCAGTGTATTGGTTGAATAGCGCCGGTGATAATACACTGCCTTGAGGAACTCCTGCTGCGATGGGGTGGGTGCCGGAGATGTCGTTCTCCACCCGGACGCTGAATGTCCTGCCGCTGAGAAAAGATGCTATGACGAGGACGAGGGGACGTGGGACCTGTGAAACCATGAGTTTGTAAATTAAGCCTTCATGCCAGACCCTGTCGAAGGCCTTCTCCATATCCAAGAAGATGGCCGCGGCGCGCTCCTTCTTGTTAAGGGCGCCGGTGATCACATGCACAACACGAATGAGTTGGTGTGTCGTGCTGTGCATTGTTCGGAAGCCGAATTGCTCAGAGCGAACCGGCAAGTGAGGGGTGAGGTGTTTCAGGAGTAGCCTCTCGAACACCTTGGATAAGGTAGGCAACAAAGTGATGGGCCGGTAATTGGCGGCCCGTCTGGTGTCTTTGTTGCCTTTGGGTATCATCACCACCAACCCTTGCTTCCACCTTGAGGGGAAATGGCCGGTGCGGAGGACTCCATTGTAAAGGCGTGTTATTGCCGCGATGGTACGATGTGGAAGGTGTCGGAGAGCGCCGTTTGTGATGTTATCCGCCCCTGGCGCCTTCTTGATGGGGAGACGTTCCAGGATACGGCGGACTGCACCTGGAGTGATGACAAAGGTGGTGGTGGTAGTGGCGATGGTGGGAGGGGCCTGAGAGGCTAAGTACTCCCTCACTTGTAGGTTCACCATGGCAACATGATCGGCCGCGGCGGGAGGATATGGAAAAGGGGTGAACTGGCCCTCCAGGTATCTGGCGAAGATGTCCGCCCTGTCCCGAGCTCGATATTTAGGCGTCCCGTCCTCGTGTAGCAGAGGGCGAGTTGGTGTATCCGTGGAAGAAAGGTGCCGGCATAGCTTGCGGAGGGAAGGCAGATTGTCTGCAGCCTCTGCAATGCGCTCCTGCCAACGCTCGGTGTTATGGGTTATGAGCTCGTGCCTCACCTGAGCGGTAAGGCGATTGAGCCGAATCTTCAGCGACGGGCAGCGAGTTTGCTGCCATTGTCGCCGTAGACGCCGTTTGTCGGCAATCATTTGCTGCAGACGGCGAGGCAGTTCTTGACGGCCTCTGGCTGTTTCCGGGCGTGGGCTGATCTGGGCCTGGGTGACCGCCGATTTAATGGCCAGCTCGATGTCGCCGGCCAGTATATTTACGTCTTCAGGCGTACGTGTCGGGCGCGTCGGGGAAGCCTCCTCCAAGATGTTACGGAAGAGGTCCCAGTTGACGCGCGGACTCGCGGGCAGTGGGTTAAGGCATACGGGAGAGGGGGATCAGCAGGGTGATGATTACCGGACAATGATCTGACTGAAGATCGTCATCCATCACTGCCTGGTTGACCTGCCCGTTGAAGCGACTCACTATGCAGACGTCGAGCACGTCCAGACTCCACTGCGCATAATCCGGGTAGTGGGTGGGTTGGTCAGGGCCTTGCACCGTGTAGCCCCTCAAGTCCGAGTCACGGAAGAGGGCCCTACCGGCAGTGTTGGTCGTGCCGGAGTTCCAAGCTGGGTGTTTCGCGTTCAGATCGCCGGCAATCACAGTAGGCTCTTCTGATAAGAGCCCGTGGATGTCGGCGATATCCAAACGGATCGAGGACCCCGGTATGCAGCGTACAGACGAAGTGGCGTTGTCGGTACTCCGATACCCAGCTCGATCCCCAGGGCCTGTATGAACCTGGTGTTCGCAGGAGGGAGCGTCTGGTGCAGGACCCGCCTCCGAACGAGGATGGCCAACCCGCGGATGTAGGCAGTGTCCCCTTGGTAGTCGAGCCGGTAGATGTGGTAGCCCGGGAAGCGAGGAGACTGTCCCGGGTTGAGATGCGTCTCATTAATGAGAGCGACGTCTACGGAGTCCTGGATCGGCCTGACGTACTCGGGCTCGAAACCGAGGCGCACGAGCTCCTCCTCGATCTCGGCTACCTCGGTCTCGGCGAGGAGCCCGCGTATGGCCACCTTCACACTGCGTTCCGCCGGCAGCGAGTACGAGTGCCACGCTATTCCTTCCTCCTTCTCGAGTTGTGTCAGATATTTCTGGACAGCGCGGAACTCCTGCTCGTCCCGCGGAGAAAAGCGCACCCCCTTCCCGTAGGGGCGCGCGCTAGGGTTGCGACCGAGGCGCTCGGTCAGCACCTTAAAGTGGCGCGTCCAGTTCTTCCCCAGACGCTCCACGATAAGGGGCGGGTACCTGGGGGTGGGCGGATCCCTCCGCGGTGGCTGCTGCTGCTGATGCTGCGTGGACGTGCCGGCCGCCGGCTGCGCAGTCCCGGTCGCGGTGGCAGGAGCGGCTGCGGTGGCGGCCGGTGCGGCGGGCGATGTGGCGGGCGATGCGGCGGCGGCGGCGAATGAGCGCGCCAACCTCGGGTCCCTGAAAAATCCGGCGAGGCCTGGGCCAGCACATCAGCTCGCTTTGGAGGTGGTGACGTGTTTGGTTGCGATAATGATGAGCCCTCTATAGCGAAGGGGCGTGGGCGCTTCTTGCCGCTCGAGGCGGCTAGTGGCTGCTGTATGAGCCTGGCGATGTCCGCCGGGCTCATTGGGGTGGTGCATTTACCCTGGGTGTCGATTTTTCCGTGGCTGTGGAGGAGTCGGGTGATCCCCCACAGGAAATCGGGCTTTTCGATATCGTCGATATGTTTGTTGTAGAAGTCGGCCCATTTGGCCGCAAACGGGTCTTCTGCCTGGCTCCCGGCCTCGCGGGAGGACGCCGTCGGAGCGCATACGGGGGGTAGGACATCCACGTCCATCCCCCCGCATGCCGACGACTGTCCCGCGCGCGGCATGCCTGGCGGCTCCGTACTCGGCTGGACTTGAGGGTAGATGAAAAACAAAAAAAAAACACGATCACTACACAAATTCACTGCTAAGAGTCACTTATTCTAAGAAGTTTTAATAGTCACACAAAAAGGTTATATCTAGATAGTTACAATAGTTACAAATAGTTACAGTAGGGTGCTCTCTCCCTGTCGCGACCCAGGCAACCGCGCTAAAGAGCAGCGGCCGCAGCACAAGATGGAATGCGTGGCGAGCGATTATCTGGTCAATTGCTAGCAATGTGAGCCAGATATCCGATAGTTACAAGTTTTTAATTGTTGGGTCCGAACGACGACGAACACGCACAATCACCGAACACACACAACACGCGAGGCACTGCGATGTCCGACGTCTGCGATGCTGGGCGAGCGGGCGAATCCTGGTGATTTTTGTGGCCGACGGGCCGTGTATTTAACGCACTCGAGCGGCTCGCAACCGAGTGGGGGTGCGTAGGATGTGCTCCTGGTCGGTCATCTTTATTTAAATAAATCATATTTTACAAGTATGTTTTTTCTTACAATATTACCATATATTCTAATACAATTTTGATATACTAAACATTTAAACATAACGAAATTAAATAAACAAGAAAATAATCAACACTTAAGTCACAAGTTATATGGGTTGTGAGTTTTTATATCACTTTCTATTGTTTTTTACGAATCACAGATTGTTATTATTTATGCACTAATTAATCACTGTTAGTCATTATCGCGAACATACACTCCCGCCGCAGCTCTCGTAGCTGAAGTCACTCGGTGTTCGCGGCGTCTGCAGACACCGTGGGCAGGATCACGAGCTTCTTGGTCGGCCTCCGTAGCACGCCTTTCCTGGTCCGCACATCCACTGCTCGTACCTCGCCGTCAGGACCGGGATAGGTGGCGATGACCACTCCTCGTGGCCAGGAGTTCCGGGTTTGGGTCCCGTTGGCGATGAGCACCAGATCGTGGAGCTTGATAGCTCCTCTCACACGGGGCTCCCGCCGGTATTGAAGCTCGGGAAGGTATTCCTTCACCCAGCGGCACCAGAATGCGTCAGCCAGTCGTTGACTGGCGCGCCATTCTTTGCGCCCGGCAGCATCTCCCTCGGTGAAGGCACCCGGCACCGGCACGCGCGACGGCCCGCCCAACAAGAAATGGTTGGGCGTGAGCGCGCACTCGTCGTCCGCTGAGGTTGACACGTGGGTGAGTGGGCGGCTGTTCACGGTGTGTTCCACTTCTATCAGGAGAGTCGCGAGCACCTCTTCCTTGGGTGCTCTTGTAGCGTTATGGTGAGGGCGGTCTTTACGCTCCGCACCAGGCGCTCCCAGGCACCTCCCATGAAGGGTGCGCTGGGTGGTATGAAGCGCCAGGTGATGAAGCGGACCGAAGCTTCTGTCTTCATGGCTTCTAGCGCTGCATGCTGCATCTCGTGGTCGGCGCCCTTCAGGTTGGTCCCTTGGTCGGACCACAGTTCGGTCGGGCACCCGCGTCGACCGATGAAGCGGCGGATCACCATCACCGCGGAGTCGGTGCTGAGACTGTGGGCGAGCTCAAGGTGTACAGCTCGTGTAGTCAGGCAGGTGAAGAGTACTCCATATCTCTTCTGCGTTGCTCTGCCCACTGTGACGTTCATCGGCCCGAAGTAGTCAAGGCCGGTGAATGTGAACGGTCGGTGATGATGTGCAAGTCGGCTTCTCGGGTGATTGCCCGTCGATGGTTGCGCCGGCCTTGCGCTTCTTATGCGGCACGTGACGCATTTCTTGATTTCGTTGCGTACGGAGTGACGTAGGCGTATAACCCACATGCTTTGCCGTACCTCGTTCGCTGTGGTTTCGAATCCCCCGTGGTGTAGCTTCCGATGAGTCCAGGCGATGTAGAGTCTCACCCAGGGATGATTGCCGTCGACTACCGGTGGCTCCCTCTGTTCACTCGTAATATCCGTGGTGACGGCGATGCGGGAACGTAGTCGTATTATGTTCTCACTGTCGAGTATTAACGACAAGTGTATCAGGCGACTTGATGTGGGTATGTTCTTGCTATTTCGCAGAGATACTATTTCATCTCGGAAGGATTCTTCTTGTACCGATCGTATCCACAGCTGGCGGGCACGGTGCATGTGGTGTGTCTCGATGGGTAAGTATGTGACGTGTTTTTTTTCTATTAATGTAATTTTCGGCTTTGCTTTACTAATGTTCTTAATTTGTTTCCAGGTCGGGTCGGCTTCTTCGTTTTTCTTATACCTCTTGCGTATGGCTGTACAACGTGTTTTTTGTCTCGAACGGAGTTCGTTGATGAACTGTAGAACTCTTGCAGTAACTCTCATCAATCTCAACCAACTCGAAAAACGCGTCGGGTCAGGCAGACTTGATGACAGGCAGGTGGTGACCGCGGCGACGTTGACCTTCTCTTCTATGGTGACTTCTTCTGTGTGATCGTCTGTGGTGTCAGCTGACCTCTCGTTCGGCCATTGATCTTCAGGTAAGTACAGGAAGTCGGGTCCGCGGTACCATCTGTGTTGCGCGTCGAAGTGTCTCGGTGTGTCACGCGTGGCATCGTCGGCGACGTTCTCGCTGGTGGGCACCCATCTCCATTCTTTGGTCTTGGTTTCTTCCGATATCTCGGATACCCGGTGTGCGACGAATGATTTGTATGCGCGTGGTCCGGTTCGCTGCCAGGTGAGTACAGTGCGGGAGTCTGACCAAAACACTCGTTGGACTGGCTTCACGTCGTGTTCTTCTACGACGGTCCTGGCTAGTCGACAACCCAGCACGGCGGCCTGTAGCTCGAGTCGCGGTATCGATGTTACTTTGTTGATGGGCGCGACTCTTCCCTTGGCGGCTACCAGTGTGACGTGGACTTCTCCGCTGTTGTGGTCTATGCTTCGCCAGTACGTGGCACAGGCGTAGACCGATGAACTTGCGTCGACGAAGGTATGTAGCTCGACCGATCTGGATGTGGTGAAGTATGGATAGCTTCTTGGTATGGCTAAGTCTGGTAACTTCTGTATTTTTTTCTATTTCAGCTGGGGGGAGCTCTTCATCCCACTCTATTCCTGTTCGCCATGTTTCTTGAAGTATCCTTTTCGCTTGTATGGTGACTGGTGTGGCTAATCCCAAGGGGTCGAAGAGGGACATTACTGTTCTGAGGGCTTCTCTCTTCGTCGGTATTTTCTCGCCGCTTATTATGTTCGGAGGAATTTTATGCGTGTTGATTTTAAAACTGAGACTGTCCTTGTCCGGTCGCCACACTAGTCCGAGTATCTTTTCTGTATCCAATTTGAATGCATGTTCAGTGTTGTTCGTGTTGAACTCGATTCGTACCGGTCTTGAGTTCGATGCCCAGCGTTGAAGACAGTAGTTGGCTTGACGATGAATGTAGTCGACTTGTTTCGATATCTTGATAGCTTCTTCTTCTGTGTCGAAGCTAGCTAGGTAGTCGTCTACGTAATGGTTTGAAACTATTGCCGTCGAGGCTTCGGGAAACTGTTGACGATATTCTTCAGCGTTCTTGTTCTTTACGTAGATAGCAGTACATGGTGATGAAGTGGCACCGAAGATCACACTCTTCATGCGGTATTCTTTTGGTGTGCCTTCACGTCGATCTCCTCTCCACAGAAAGCGTTGCATGTCACGATCTTCTTCTCGGATGTTCACTCGAAGAAACATGTCTTTGATGTCAGCTGTTACTGCTATCCTCCTTTGACGAAATCGCATCAGTACTCCGGGCAGTGATTGGAGTAGGTCAGGGCCGGATAACAGCATATCATTGAGGCTGGTTCCTCGTGATTTGGCGGCGGCGTCGTGAACGATGCGAAGCTTCTCCGGCTTCTGTGGATTGATGACCGCGAAGTGAGGCAGGTACCAGTGTTGTTCACTTCTTCGGGTTGGCGCCACTTCAGCGTATCCATTTTGCATAAGTATGTTCATCTGTTCATTGTATCTACGCTTCATGTCTTCATTTTTATCCAGTTTTTTCTCTATTAAATGAAGACGTCGCAACGCTGTGTCGTAACTATTCGGTGGACACATGTTGTCTCTTTTCCACAGTAGTCCCGTTTCATATCCCCCCGACGGCAGGCGATGAGTTTTTTCTTCTAATATATTCATGGCTCGTTTCTCAAGATCGTTGTATGACCTCCTGGGTTCTATTCCGAGCGCGTCCAGAGAGAAGTGTTCCTTCATTAATTTTTCTATGGGTTCTTCATCTTCATATGTAGCGGTGCCACCTCTGTTCCGTGTAACACCCACCCCAGATCGGTGAGTGATGCGATAGGTTGCGATTTTTCCCTCTTCGAACTGCATGTGTCAGGAGTAGATGCCAGTTGTCTTGACCGACCAGCACTGTAGGTTGTCCTCGGCTATACGTTATTTCTTCTTCTATGTCCCGCAGGTGTATGCAGGTCTCGATAACTTCTTGTGATACTGTCTGCGACGAGAGTTTCAGTTTATCGACGGTTCTTGCCGATATTTCGTGTGTTTCACTGTTGCGCCCTTTGATTTTGATGGTGACCCGCCTCGATTGATTCGCGTCAACACGTGCGCCAGCCACGCCCTCTATGAAGAACGGTTCGGTAGGTCCGCGAGCTCCGATGCGTTCTGCCACTCCTGCTTCGATCAATGTGCACGTCGAGCCATCATCCAGGAGAGCATAGGTCTGGTAGGTACCTTTGGGACCGTCGAGCTGCACTGGTAGTATCTTCAGGTAGGCAGTCTTCTGTGTTTCCCTCGTAGATGTGACGGTCGCGACAGGTATCTGTTCGGCGGTGTATGTGGTGGCTTCGTTATGTTGCGTCGGCGTCGGCGGTGTCACATGTAGCAGCGAGTGATGTAGGTGACTACATCCGTTGACTTCACAGCGTTTCGGCTTGCAGGTGTGTTTGTACTTGCGGGCGTTCAGGCAGCGGAAGCATAGGCGGTGTTTCTTAGCTAATTCCCATCTCGTCGGGACGTCAGCATTCTTCATTGTATAACAGGCGGACAAACGATGACCTTCTCTTCGACACAATACACATACTTGCGGTGCGAGGTTGACGTGTTGTTGTTGTTCTTGGGCGGCGTAGCTTCGCATTCTTCTATTGGGCGGCTCCCGCCGGTCTTCAGCTGCGATTATCTCGGCCGGTGCGAAACTACCGCATCTCTCTGCCGTGCGTTCCAGAAACTTCGATAGTGTGATGAGATCAGGCTGGTCTTCAGGTTGTTCCGCTGCGAAGTCGTAGTATCGATATCGCAGTGCCGACGGCAACTTCTCTACCACACCTCGTACCACTTCAGCGTTGTATAGGTAGTGGTGCTTGTTGAGGGCTTTGACTGTAGCGGTGATGTTCGATACTCGTGATGCGAAGATACAGATGTCCTTAGGGTTTTCAGTTAGCCTCGGCAGTGTGCGCAGCTTGTTCATTTCGGCCATGACTAGGGCGTCCGGTCTTCCGAACCTGGTGGTCAGGAGCTTCATTACTTCTTTGGATGTTGTAGACCCCACGAACAAGCAGTGCGCCGCGTCTCTTGCCGCACCCCGTAGACTTCTTCGGAGTCTTGCTAAGTTTTCTTGTTCCGTTAACAGGTTCTCTGTTTCTTTTTTTTTTTATTTATTTATTTAAGTTGACTAACAGTGTTCACAATAAAGTTTTACACAGAAAATACAGACTTATAATACTATATTGATTGTGACACCAACACCGTCAACTCCAGATTACAATATATATATATATATATATATATATATATATATATATATATATATATATATATATATATATATATATATATATATATATATATATATATATATATATATATATGTATTGGTAAAATGAACATCAAAGAAATGGTAAGTGTCCATAGCAAGTATAATATTTAGTTTTGAGAGCCTGAACAAAACACTAGTCATTATTATTTTAACTAAGCCTGAAATACATACAAAAAAGGAAAATTTTACAATATTATTGTCTTTTAACATTAACTGTGTGGTTTACATTGCATAGCTAAGTACTAACACAGTGTATTTAGATCGATGTGTATACCCAGCCCTACGACTTACATCTTGGGATCAGTTTTAATTAACTACTGGGGTACCCACTATATAATATCCACATGCTTGGTTTACTTCACTGAGTAAAACATATTTACGTTCATATATAAACGAAATTCTAGATCATTGCATCAACAATATTATTACAGCAATAATTCAAAAATTTGTTTTTTAAACCTGGCCACTCTTGTGGATAGGATATCCACCGACAAAAAGTGCTCATTATAAACATAAGCAAGTCTATACAAGGGTGAACGTTTACCAGCATTTGTTCTGCAAAATGCAGTGGCAAATATGGAATGTGGATTACGAGAGTGTGTTCTAGTGGGAATCCTATAGCATAATTTATTGTTTAGGGGAATACAATCATACTTATTATGACATAAGTCGTAAAGCAGCATCAATTCCAGATATGTACGTCTTGATTCAAGAGTGGGAAGTTTGTATTTGTCTAACAGTTGAACATATGGTAAACAAGAAAAATGACATTTATAATACATACAGCGTAAGAATTTTTTTTGAACTATTTCAAGTGCGTCTATATATTTATTATAATATGGGTTCCATATAGGCACAGCATATTCAAGTTGCGGACGTATTAGCGATTTATAAATATGAAGATATGTTGAAGTTCGCTTAAACTTATTACAAGTGCGCATCGCCAATCGTTTCTTCGTATGCAGTCTTGAATGGTAGCCACTCGCTTGACGATCCGTTGAACGCTGGTAGTTCAATGTTTCTGTTCGTATTGTTTGGTATTGAACGCGCGGCATGTGTTATAGCTGTGGCAAGTTCTTGATAATCGAAGGCTGTTGCTGTCTCTTTCGCACAGTATGGTTCAGTGTATGTTGCCTTCTCTGTCGCACACTCTTTTATACTTGGTGCCTCTGGTTCTGGTGGTGGCATCGCTTGTTCTTCATTATTCACATATGGTTCCATTGTTAATGCAGGTGTGTTTTTTCGCACCCAGTCTTCCGTCCGCTCGTTGCGTATTGTCTCGTTGTCATCTTCTTCTTCGTAATCGATTTCTTCTATTAGTCGCGTGACTTTAGCGGCTGCCAACTCTACTTCTTTTTGTCTTTGTTCTTTTTGTGAGAAGCTCTTCCCGGGCCTTTGCCAGTTCCCTTCTTATACTCGATGCCTTTGAGCGAGAGACGCTCGGCGCTGGGAGGGCTTTCGGCTGAGGATCAGTCGTCGTTGTTTGTTCCGTACTGGTGGTTGCTTCTGTGGTGCCGCTGTTGTCGGTCGTCGTGGCGTCAGTCGTCATGGCGTCGGTCGTCGTGGCGATGTTGTCTGACGTCCCGGCTGTGGCGTCGGTCAATGAGTTTGACGTGTTGGGCGTGGCTGGCGAGGCGGACGGTCGGATTGCGTATCGATACTTCCTGCTTCTGGTTATAGGCATCTTGATTAATTCGTTCTGAATTCGGGCAGCAATTCGTCTCTGGAAGACACTTTTTTAATTTTCGGGCAGCGATTCGTCTCTGGGAGACACTTTTTTAATTTTCGGGCAGAGATTCGTCTCTGGCTTCTTGACTTCGCTCTAGATTCGCTTGAGGTTCGTTTCTTTCGACGGATTCAATTTTTCAGGATTTCTTCTAGGGGCTTCAGGTTTCACTTTCTTCAGCTATCCGGCACACTCGAAGGACCACGATGTAGACTATACCGCACAGCTCTGGCAGTATAGTCGTTTATTTATTTTACTATTTCACTATAACTTGGCCGCTGGTTCAGACTGAATGAAAGACTATTTAGTGAATAAGCCTCCCAAGAGCACTACTATTAGTTCTTGACCCGTCGGATGCGAAGAGCGAAGTGATTTTTGTGGCCGACGGGCCGTGTATTTAACGCACTCGAGCGGCTCGCAACCGAGTGCGGGTGCGTAGGATGTGCTCCAGGTCGGTCATCTTTATTTAAATAAATCATATTTTACAAGTATGTTTTTTCTTACAATATTACCTTATATTCTAATACAATTTTGATATACTAAACATTTAAACATAACGAAATTAAATAAACAAGAAAATAATCAACACTTAAGTCACAAGTTATATGGGTTGTGAGTTTTTATATCACTTTCTATTGTTTTTTACGAATCACAGATTGTTATTATTTATGCACTAATTAATCACTGTTAGTCATTATCGCGAACAGTGATTATCGCATTTTTTAACAAATTCGTTTATATTTTTGCGAACATACGTGGGTAACACTGAAAATGTTTAGAACTGGCCAGTTAGAAACATTGAAAATGAAAACTTTTTTTGAATTTCAATTTTAGAACTCTTTGGTAACCTAATGTAGTATAATGCATTCATTTGTCATTAATTGTTTTTGTGAATTGGCGGCAAATCTAAAACTCTTGTTACACGTGAAAATGATCATAACGCGAGAAAATTTTCGGTCAATGATTTATTATGACTTTCGTTGTGGGCTTACTCAACAACAAAGCTATGATAGGCTGCGATTAGCATTTTTTAATGAAGCCCCATCTCGTGCCACTATTTACAATTGGTTTAACGAGTTTAAGCGTGGACGTAGCAATCTCAGTGATGATCCGCGTAAGGGACGTCCTTTAACAGCGACTACTGAAGATAACATCAGTGCTGTGCGACGCATGATAGAGGAAGATAAGAGAGTGACCTATCAGCAGATACGGGCAAGCCTAGGCATTGGTATGAGTCAAGTTCAAAAAATATTACACGAACATTTAGGCGTCAGGAAGCTTTGTACCAGATGGATTCCCCATACTTTAACCGACGACCAGAAACGCCTCCGCATGGACTGGTGTCGCCAAATGTTAGATAAGTTCAACGGCGGTAACTCAAATGCTGTATTTGACATCATCACAGGTGATGAAAGCTGAATATATTGCTACAAACCCGAAACCAAAAGACAATCAGCTCAGTGGGTGTTTCCTTTCGAGGATCGGCCAACTAAGGTAAAGAAAGGAAGAAGTCGAGGGAAAAAGATGATTGCCTTATTCTTTGGTCGGAAAGGTCAGTTCGCGACAGTTGTGCTAGAAGATGGAAGGACAGTTACTGCAGACTCTTATGTCAATCGCTGTTTGTCTGTTATCTTGGAAAAAATTCGACAGCAGCGCCCTCGAAGCAGGATCCTCCTTCACCACGACAATGCTTCAGCGCACTCCGCAAAACGGACCGTTGAATATTTGACTATGGCAGGTGTCGAGATAATGAGTCATTCGCCTTACAGTCCTGACCTGGCGCCCTGCGACTTTTATTTATTCCCAAGAACTAAAGATAAAATTCGAGGTATTCGCTTTACGAGCCCTGAAGATGCGGTGAAAGCGTACGAAAATGCCATAGAAGAGACTCCTAAGGAAGAATGGGCCCACTGCTTTTCTCAGTGATTCCATCGAATGCGACGATGTGTAGAAAGAAACGGAGATTACTTCGAAAAACAATAAAAGTATTGGCAACTTTCTACATTAAGCCGTTTTTCATTTTCTAAACATTTTCAGTGTTACCTAGGTACATCACATTTACAAAAATGTATTGAGATGCTACAGTCAAAATGTATATTTCTTTAAATTTCTCTCTTAATGATATTCTGGGACCCAGACAGTAGAAAGCCCGTATGGCCCGCTTCTGCAGTATAAAAATTGTATTGACATCCATGTCAGTACAGGCATGTCCCCGTAAATGCCGTAGGACATAAGACTGAAAATACGCATAGTATACTAGTCTAGCCGTATTAACATCTGTAATTGATCTGAGTCTACTCGATAAGGTAGCTATATGGGGCGCCCATTGGAGATTGGCATCTAAGGTAATGCCAAGAAAGGTAGTTGAATCCACCAAGTCCATTATCTCCCCACTTAATGTTACATTGGTCTGTACTTGCTTAACATTAGGTAGTGTGAATGTAATCAATTTAGTTTTATTGCAGTTAAGTAACAAATTATTGACACTAAACCAATGTACCATCTTTGAAATAGCATTATTTACTTCGTCAGAAAACATTTGTTGTTGCTTAATTTTAAATATATTATGTGATTGGTTATGAATGTTATGGTGATAGTTGATTCATGGGGGCTAGAGGGGCGAAGCTGCACTCCTTTCTCACCATTTCTTTAAAGTACAAACAAAATATTGTTTCAATTTTATTCGTTTCTCGTGTCAAAGCTCGAAAAATTTAACATACAAATACATAAAACATACAAACTTTAAAAATTAATTTCTTGAAAACTATACATATCAGCAGAGTCTGTTTTATGACTCCATCCCCTACCGATTAAGACCAAAATTGCTATTAAATTTCTGTGCCGAGATAATATTGCCAACCCCAAACATTTACAGAATAAATGAAAATCACATAGTTTTCAATGTTTATTAGATATGTTGCAAACCTTATAATTATGTAAAGTTAAACTAAGTAACCCTTTCTTTTGGGTGAAATGGTCCCGTTAATGAGGACTGATCACCCGTCTGGCCTTGCTGGTGTCCCCACCCATAAATAATAAATAATAACCCTGTCTTAGTGACAAATATCTGTTTTACTATAGTCCACTCAATTAGAAGTTAAAAGCAGTCAGGATTCTTTTTTAATTCCGCTATAATACCACGTTCAACTAGAGGTGCAGTGAAGCGATCAAAGACTTTTCCACTAGAGACATACACTGGTCGCCTGAGTGCAGTACTCAGTCTTTGTGCTAGAGCAGATGCTCCTTGGTCTTCTCCGAGTAATGCCGTCGCGAGGGCGCTGTGCTCAGTTGGCATAGCCAGTGCTATTTCTAATAGCTGCGGCTCTCGTCCTCCGAGCCATATAAACGAAGATTCGTTCATACGAAGCGCTACCGCTCTACATATTAGTTCACCGCTCCACACTTCAAAATCATGGAGTTTCCAAGAACTTTTGCGATACTTTATATTTAGCTTTGACGTTTTCTTTTTGGGTGACAGTTCGATATTCATTTTTATTGTGATTATTTACTAATATGCACAATACATTTTATACAATTAAACCACAAACTATATAGAGAATACTACGTATTAAACTTCGAAATTCAAAAGTGTATGTAAAATTGAATGTCATTGTCTTTTTTTTTGTTTTTTTTTTTAATAATATTTTATGGCCTGGTTACGAGACAATGTCATTGTCATTTGTCATTTGTTTTTTTTTATTATTTTCATTTAAAGGCATTAGCTACGAGGCTATTAGCCATACAAAATACAATTATTCGGTCTGTAATACGGAGAAATGGCGGGAAACCCCAAGGAGCGCGGCTTCGCCCCTCTAGCCCCCATCAATCAACTATCATTCCCCACTCCATCCACACAAGGCAGTCCACCACAATATTCGCCAAACAATCACATTATATATTACAAAGATTATGTTTTTAAAACAAACACTATAGAAAACCGCCAGAACAGCCCTTCTAAGAAAACCACTCCAGAACGGTACTCCATAAGATTCGCCAACCAATCACAATATATAAAGATCTAGTTTTTAAAACAAAAACTATAGAAAACCACTCTGAATGGACAGAACACAAAATAACAATTAATAAACGGGAAACCAAAAAAACACAACCGCGCGTCCCGATGCTTCCCGCCATTCCTGTCAATTGTCATTCGGGCTGTGATTTTTTTATTTTTTTAGACTGCATTTAGTCATTAATGCATTGCCATTGACGAGTTAATAATTAGTCTGTGCTATGGAGAAACGGCGGAAAACCCCAAGGAGCGTGGCTTCGCCCCACTAGACCCCATCAATCCACTATCACTTCCCACTCCACCCACCCAGGACAGTCCACCACAATATTCGCCTACCAATCACATTATATTATACATAGATTAAGTTTTTAACAAACACATAGAACACTGCCAGAACCGTTCCACTATAGAAAATCACTCCAGAACAGTCCTCCACAATATTTGCAAATTAATCACAATATAATAATTATTATACTGATTAAGTCTTTAAAACAAACACTATAGAAAACCGCTCAGAATTAACAAAACACAAAATGTTCATAGCATCAATTTTTAAAATAATATGCAAACTGTAGGGGCACGTAAAGTGTACCGTCATCATTGTCAGTGTGGTGTTCGTCCAATGCTAAACCAAATTAATCTATTTTATAAATTTATTGTGTATTAACTAAATAAGTATAAATAGACTTATTGAGGGCCGATGACAATATAATAATTTAATAAGATTACCATTATCCTAATTAGGATGGTCAGATTTTTTTTAATACTTATGAAAACTATCTCCATAAGAATTTGATTTTTGTAAGAATGACAACTTTAGGAGTCAGTTGATCGTAGCCGGATGTAAGACGTGTTGATTTTTGTTCCGAAATTAAACACCGTATGTAATACGCTATTTATTAGCTTCACCTATATGTTTGTATGTTTGTTTGTAACCGACTCCTTTGGACTTGCCTTTGATGTATCAAGATCAATAGTTAAGAAAATATCGATGCACAAACAGACTAACACAAAAGCGACTTTAATACTTTTTAACCGCCCTGACACATCCCCGAATTGAGTCCGTATATTATTATTTTTTTGTGAATAATATCTAAATTAAATAATTATTGTTTTGTTATTTCAGATTATAATTTAATTTTTGAAAATGATTTAATGATGAATTCTAATCGATGTTTTGTTATTATCATAGTTATAAGCTTTTCTTTTTATATTTTTTTTTTATATTTTTATTTTATTTATTTATTCGTAACTCAGATATCAAAGATCCATATTATTATATATTATATCCATATATATATAAAATAAAATAAAAAAATATATAAAGAAAAGATTCGTCTTGTCAAAGATTGGAAATTTAGAACATGTAATTTTTCCTATACTTATTATTATACAAACTTACAATAATTATATTGCTTTATTTCATACTTATATAGCTTTTTTTATTATTTATCAAAATAAAAAAATACAACGTAAAAAAGAGAACATAATTTTAGCAACAAAAAACCACAAAGGGTTTAAAGAAGTTTAAACCCTTTGTGGTTTAAACTTCTTTAAACCCAAGGTGTTTGCCAATTTTTTTAATAAGCAATATAGAATAAAATACTACTTGTATTACAGGAAACAGTTTTTTTAATAACAAGTATCTAAAGGTGGACGTACGTGTTGCTTCTGTTACCATTCTGTTACTGCATTAAAAAAAGATAAACGTCAATGTATTGTAGTAACCAATAACAATAAGACATTTGTATTTTCTCACGTTTCTTTATGGTTTCTATTCGTCGTTTGAATGGCGTGGGTTATTACTATTGGCTATTGTTTAAGGAAAATATAAGCCAACGAATAGCAAAGTAGAACTGGAATACTTAATACGTCACATATGTGTATCTTGATTCGTAGAATAGTCTCATAATCTGTCACTGAAGTCTGAACCGGTAACCAAGTCTCTTGAGTCTTGAAGTTTTATGGTAAATTTCTACCGGCGCAGCGTCCGGTCCTTTAATTAAAGTGGACAAGGAATAAATTAAACTTATAACTACTATTTATAAAAAATGAAATATATCGTGTGGTTAGGAGTGGCTGTCCTCTTACTTTCAGGTAAACGCTTTGTTCGTATTTATTAGTTACTGTATTGTGTACGATATAGTTGTATTTTTTTAGATATAAATCGATCCTTAGTAGTCTTATTGTAGCTTTCTGCTTAGGATGGACAAAAGCGCAAGAAACCGTAGGCGTTGGAAGTGTTGAAGAAGTGACGGTAGATGCGGACCTGGGCGCCTCTCGAGAAGGTTCTCGCACCGGTAAGTACATTTTGATTTTTTAAATCTATTTGGGACATAAATTAACGCCGATAGTTAGGAAGAATTTTGGGTGAAATGGTCCCGTTAATGAGGACTGATCACCCGTCTGGCCTTGCTAGCGTCCCCACCCCTTAAATAATAAAAAAATAATAGGAAGAATTAAGTAGATCACGCCCAATTTTCTTACGTCATTTTGGTTTTTATTTATATTATAAGTACTATTCATTTCTTAAATAAATGCTAATATTTAAATAGCCAGTTCCAAGCACCGTCGCAATGCTTTGATAATACAGTTCATTAGGTACCACACTCACACATTTGTTTCAAAATATGCTTACTTCTTAAAACAGTGGTAATGTTCTTTAACAAAATTGTGTTCACGCATAGGTACTTCAGTCTCGTGAACAAGACATTCGTAGATAATGTCGAAATATATACTAGTAACAGTTCGTGCCATGCTGCTTTGCAGCCAAATTGGGCTGGCACGACCTCTAGCTCACATAACACTGGTGTCGAGTGACAGCTGTGGCGGTTTGCGAGTTTCCAATTTTAGGGGGATAGGGTATTCCCTATCCCCCTAAAATTGGAGTACAACACGTCATCTGCGTAACCTTTGGTTGTGAGGATGTGTATGGGTGTTGATAGTCACCATGAGGTTCCGACTGCTTGGTTCCCTCCTTATGACATAAAAAAATAATAAATGAAGGTCAGTGAAATAAAAGTAAAAAACATGATAGATATCATGTTTTAATAATTTTAGCAAACTATGGTATAGTGGTCACTGACACTATAGGCATGTGCCTACCAATGCTCCTTAGAAGATTTACCAAGAGAACTTAGAAACCAAGTCTGCTCTCTCATTTTGAAGAACCTTAATTGTTTAATTAAATAGTCCTAAATGCCGGGCCGCTCTGTAGTATTCAATATCAAAGAATGCTAAATGTTTTTCATGAAAAAAAAATATGACGATTTGTGCAGTCAAATTTTATTACAACACATCTGAAAAACATAAGAACATATATTTATATTACAACAAGTTACAAGTTTGTAGTAATACAAGAACTTTACATGACTACTGTGTTGCATTCAAATAAAAAAGTAATTAATATAAAAAATGTAAATTTTACTAATTACTGTTAAATTATTTTCTTTTATTTGTTTCATATAAATAAACATTCTTGTATATAACAACTTTACATAATAATACCCATACTTTATTTATTATTGTATTTATGTATTATTGCTAAAACAAATTGTTATCAGCGCCCAAATCATTCCCCGTTTTCGCAGTAACTTCACCTCACATTACACAAAGGTATGTGTGTGTGTCGCCAAGCGTAAGCAAACAATTATTGTGATGCCTGTGTGAATTGATTTAGTGCTTAATTTTTGACAGAGCGCTTCTATGAAGATTGTCTTTCTATATATAAGTATAATTTTTTTTTATATGGGAGGGAAATCATTTGTGGCTGTAGCCAAGATCTTCAGGTTGATCCTGACACAATGATGTGGGACACAAGCCTGCATAACGTCGAGATTAATGTGTAGATTATTTTATATCTTATATCTCTTTTTAGATATTGCGCTGTAATTTTTTTTGCAAAATAATATTATAACAAGGCTTCATGAACTAAAATTTAAAAAAAGTGTTTTTTTTTATAAGAACATTATCAAAAATACTTTACTCTTCAGTACTCATTTTGCATTAATATAATAAATAGATTAATAATCCAAGGATGTTGGCTCAGCCCACATAATCTTATCAGGTGTTTATTGTAATCATAAACTGATAAATTGTCTACTTCATTAGTTATTTCCTTGTAACTCTTCTTCTTTTATTTTTGGTATGTTGGCGTCGTAACTTTTCGCTGTGCAACATTCTGCCAGTGTCAAGTATGAGATGAATGAAAATTATGAAGAATATAAATGTTGATGCAAAAGAAACCAATTGTTTGGGTTTTGTTACCTGCAGACAAATGTAACAAAGATTTTAGTAATTATCGGGGAGACTTGTAACTCATTTAAAATGATCTATGAAGTTGTTAAACTGACTGCATGTGTGAGACAATTTAATTTGTATGGCTCAGCTTAACTCACTGTTGAAATGATACTATAAAATAAATAAATAAAAAAACAGAAGGTAAAGTTTTATGACAACGAAGTTCTCACATAATAACATACAGAATTCTATCACAAAATATTAGTGTAATTACATATGTTTACGCGAATTTCACTCATTATAATGAAACAATTTTACGGATTTTGTTGCTGTGACCATGGTTGCTGTAAAGTATCCGAAACGTCGGGCTTGTAAAAATCTTAATAAACCGCGATAAAATCCGTAAAAATTGTTTCATTATAATGTTATTACAGACGCTTGTAGCTAGCGTCAGAAGCGAGGACTCTTAATTGCTCCTTCATCCAAGCGGAGTCACAAATGTGATGTTGCAGCCGTGGATCTCTATAGGCTTTTGCGAGGGAACTGTCCCACCACCACCCATACCTGTGCAAAAAGGATTAAGTCATTCACGTCAGAACAAAACTACCGCATCACATGTTCGTAGTATGCTAGGTTGTAAAGTTGGTACATACTCGTGTGCGCTCGTGGCGGGCCACTCGTGACTGTCCTTCGGGCCTCGCCGGAACATCCCGCACACCAGGTCCAAGCCCCTCCTCACCGCGTCTGGGGGCACCTCCCCGTCAGACTCGCAACGATAGAATTTATCTTTGACGATCGCCGCTGAAATGACGCGAAATATGTTCACTTTTTTGCACCGTTGTGTAATAATGAACCTCATCAATCGGCATTCAGCAATGTTATTAAAAACTGTGATTAGGCACAAAATTACTTTATTGAATAGGGGGCTCACAAAGGGCATCTCATGACCGTGCCCTTAGAATATTACCTAATTATTAGGTTTTGCAATAATAATAATTTACTGGTATCCATTAGAATCTAGATTTTTCAAAAAATTTATCAAAAAGCACAACACGTTTTACGAGTTTAAGGTTCCTGTTCGACGTGCAGTAGTTTAAAAAAAAATACAATGAAAATATTTTGATTGTTGATGGTGTGATAGATGACTTATTATTTAAGGGTGGGGACACCAGCAAGGCCAGACGGGTGATCAGTCCTCATTAACGGGACCATTTCACCCAGTGATAGATGACTTACGTAGCCCCATCGGCTTCACCGACGACACGTATGAGCGGCCCGGCTGTCTCTGCGGGGCGAAGCGCAACTTGAAGGGCCACACGTGCAGCGGCGCCGCCCCCTGCGCGCTCTCGCCCGCTAGGTCCTCGCCCTGAGACATGACACCAGGGGTGTGACACGATAGTGTATGTCAGAACATGCGACAAGTGTCCATTTCGATTGATCAATAGTGTAGATACGGACCCCATAGCAACCGGGTCGCAGCCGCTTCTCGCCTCCTCCCGTACAATGTACGTACTCACTAGCATATGCCTAAATTGTGCGATATATTTATATATTATAATGAATAATAAAACATCAGCTTTTATATTAAATGCGGCGTTTTATTATTCACATCAAATTTTGTAAGAAAAGTGATATTCATAATAGGAATACACGTAATAGAAACAGGTTACATGCACCAATGATTAGACTTTAGAAAGTAAGCAATTCTTTTAAAGGCTTAGCGTATACGCTTTTACAATAGGATCCTAGAAAACGTTCAAAAGCTTTCCATAAAAAAATTCAAAAAAGTTGTTAAAGAGCGTTTGTTTCAGGGAAGATACCACACCCTGGGAATAAGGCGTTCCTCCCGGGCATTTCAGGATAAGATGTTAAAATTGTTATATAATATATTATATTATTTGAAAAGATTAGTTCCACTGAGTTTGTTTTGCCGGTTCTTCTCAGTGGGCTTACCTTGGAACCGGTGGTAGATTCAATTGACGTTCAAAAAGATACTGTATTAGTACTATTTTGAATAAAAAAAATTGATTTTGATTTTTATCAAGCTTGGTGAATTTTTTTACTGGAACGAAAAAGTTTTGATTTAAGTATAATACATTTTCGCTTGAAGCTGAGGTACTAAACACGTAAACAAGGTCTTGTATACGAAATATACAAAAGGATCATTCTTTTAAGTGCATATATTATTATGTATTAAGTGTACATATTGTGACCGCAGATGCGGAGGCGGTGCTGCGCGAGGAGGAGGCCATCTCCCCGGACGGACTCAGCGTGGCCCAGCAGCGGGAGCTGCGCGAGCGGGCTCAGAACTTCACCTTCCAGACCGAGGTCAACCGCATGATGAAGCTCATCATCAACTCGCTCTACAGGAACAAGGAGGTGAGCTGTTGCATTCGCGCGCCTTTTTGTTTCATGATTGAGATTAATTAATTACAAAAATATATCTCGACGTAATATTTATCTTGTATTTATTTATGAAGATCTTTCTCTTTATTTATGTAGATTCTTTATATTTATTTATGTAGATCTTCCTCCGAGAACTCATCTCCAACGGATCTGACGCGCTGGACAAAATCCGCCTGCTGTCGTTGACGGACCGCGACGTGCTGGCCGCCAACTCCGACCTGAGCATCCGCATCAAGGCGGAGCCCGAGAAACGTCTGCTGCACATCATAGACTCCGGCGTGGGCATGACCAAGCAGGACCTCGTGCAGAACCTGGGCACTATCGCCAAGTCGGGCACCGCCGACTTCTTGTCCAAGATGCAGGACACGGAGGGCGGCGCGCAGGAGATGAACGACATGATCGGCCAGTTCGGCGTGGGCTTCTACTCTGCCTTCCTAGTGGCGGAGCGCGTGACCGTAGTGTCCAAGCACAACGACGACCGCCAGCACATCTGGGAGTCGGACGCCAACTCCTTCAGCGTGGCCGAGGACCCGCGCGGCGACACGCTCAAACGCGGCACGCACATCACGTGAGTACCTACAGAGACTACAGAGCATGCACGCATCAGTCGAATATAAATCCCCCTTGAGTTAGCAAGACTACACAAATATACATCTCTAATATAGTAGGGATTCATAGATTCTAAAGATTTTTTGAATATGCTGTTTTTATCAGTATTACATTCTTTGAATAGTTCTTCCTTCTCTTAGTTTTAAATTAGAGACGTTGACTGCCCCGGCGTATATTTAACGGTCGACCGTTGCAGGTTGCACCTCAAGGAGGAGGCGGCTGACTACCTGCAGCCCGACACCATCCGCGGGCTGGTCAAAAAGTACTCGCAGTTCATCAACTTCCCCATTTACCTGTGGGCCTCCCGCACCGAGACCGTGGAGGAGCCAGCCGACGAGCCCGCCGACACCGACGACGCTGACGAGGATGCGCAGGTGGAGGACGCCGAGGAAAAGGGCGAGCCCAAGAAGACCGAGAAGACAGTGTGGGACTGGGAGGTGATGAACGACAACAAGCCCATCTGGACGCGCAAGCCGCAGGACGTGGCCGACGACGAGTACGTGCAGTTCTACAAGAGCCTGACCAAGGACACGGCGGCGCCGCTCGCGCGCGCGCACTTCGTGGCCGAGGGCGAGGTGACGTTCCGCGCGCTGCTGTTCGTGCCGCGCGTGCAGCCCGCCGACAGCTTCAACCGCTACGGCGCGCACACCGACCATATCAAGCTGTACGTGCGCCGCGTATTCATCACCGACGAGTTCAACGACCTCATGCCCAACTACCTCGCCTTCATCCAGGGCATCGTCGACTCGGACGACCTGCCGCTTAACGTCAGTCGAGAGACGCTGCAGCAGCACAAACTGATCAAGATCATCAAAAAGAAGCTCGTCCGCAAGGCTCTCGACATGCTCAAGAAGATCTCTGACGAGGAGTACGAACACTTCTGGAAGGAGTATTCCACCAAGTGAGTGGGCTGTAATTACCTTACACAAACAAATACTATCAATAATTTAATGAACCAATTTTTACGGTTTTTATCGCGGTTTATTAAGATTTTTACAAGCCCCACGTTTGAGTCCTCCTGTGACCATGGTTGCTGTAAAGTATCCGAAACGTCAGGCTTGTAAAAATCTTAATAAACCACGATAAAATCCGTAAAAATTGTTTCATTATAATGAGTGAAATTCGTAAACATTAGAAAACAATAAATACTATCAATAAGTTGGTAATAAGCCACAGTAACAATTTGTAAGTTTAACATGTTGATGACATGACTGTTCTGTAGCATCAAGCTGGGCGTGATGGAGGACCCGTCCAACCGCTCCCGGCTGGCCAAGCTGCTGCGCTTCCATTCATCCCGCGGCGAGGAGATGACCTTCCTGAGCGACTATGTAGCACGCATGAAGCCGGGCCAGTCGCACATCTACTACATCGCCGGCTCCAGCCGCGCTGAGGTGGAGCGCTCGCCCTTCGCCGAGCGGCTCGTGCGCGCCGGCTACGAGGTGCTTTACCTGACCGAGGCCGTCGACGAGTACTGCCTGTCCTCACTGCCAGAGTACGACGGCAAGAAGTTCCAGAACATCGCCAAGGAGATCTTTGACCTGGATGAGAGTGAGTCCGCCTGATTCTGTCGAAACCTGCATGCCTGATACTTAAAGTCAATACAAATTTGTGAACTTGGTCACCCTACTTCTTAACCGTGGGTATTCATAGTTCGCCTATTATATGAGGTGGAGACCACACAAACTTCGATTAAAATATTGCTTCATATATCGGCATATCAGTACATAGTTGTTTCATTAATATTTTGTGGTTACAGATGAACAACAAAAGGAGCAGATGGAATCTTTCCGTAAGGAGTTCGAGCCGCTGACCAAGTGGCTGGGCGACAAGCTGGGCGCGTGGATCACCCGCGCCGCCGTGTCCCGCCGCCTGGCGCGCTCGCCCGCCGCGCTCGTCGCCACCGCCTTCGGCTGGACCGGCAACATGGAGCGCCTCGCCATGTCCAACGCGCACCAGGTACGTACTGCCTCGATGGATCAAACATTCATGTACCATTTTTTAGACTTCACAAAGTTAGTAATTCTTTTATGGGACAATGTATAGGTTTTTTTGACAAGCAGCAACCCCAAGATTTTTCTTGTTTTCCTTATAAATATGAATTCCAAACGAGTTTTTTAATTGCCTACACTACTTCTTTTTTGGCATATTTCAAGTGTACAAATGTTTACAACTTTCAATATAAAGATAATATTGATGTTATTTGATGTGTCACGTGAGGGTGGCGGTGTGCCGTCGGTTGAAACTAATTTGTCTGTAACAGAAAGCGGACGACGCGCAACGCAAGCACCACCTGACGCAGAAGAAGATGCTGGAGATCAACCCGCGCCACCCCGTGATCCGCGAGCTACTGCGGCGCGTCACCGACGACCCTGACGACGCGCTGGCAGCCACCGCCGCGCGCACGCTCTACCGCACCGCCGCGCTCCGGTAAGGCCCCAATAACGATACTATGGTGGAAACTTGGAGAACTGACACGCTTGGTATCACTTGTAATTAATATGTTCGGTGTGCAGGTCCGGATACATGTTGCAAGAGGGCCAGGCGATAGAGTTCGCGGAGTCGGTCGAGAGCATGATGCAGAGCAGCCTGGGGCTGCCCGCGGACGCGCGCGCCGAGGACGAGCCCGGCCTGGGGCTGCCCGACGATGAGCAGGAGCTCGAAGTTGACCCGCAGGAGGTCGACGCCGACGGTGACCATGACGAGCTGTAGGGGGCGAGCGTGGGGCAATGACGTTCGTTAGACCTAAGTTCTATGAAGTATTTGTGTAATGTGTGTCGAAGTGGAACTTTGTTGTGAGTGTACGGCGCGGTGTGAAGGTCGCGCGCCGCAACCGTTAAGACTGCATACTTTTATATTTTTGTGTTGAGTTCATCCACATCGAGAAAAACAAATATTGTAAATAAATTAATATTTATTTAGTAATTAATACTTTCATTTAAGTATCCCCAATACTTGTGAGCTCCTAAACTGAGAGATACACATATACCTACCTACTAATGCTATAAAATCAGTTCAGTTATAAATCGAAGGTCCCCATAGAACCAGCAGAAATTTAGGTTAAGTTGGTTAAGAAATATCAGTACAACTGTACTGATATTATACTAAATACAAGAATAATATCGATAGCGCGATTCAGAAATCTGACAAAAAAATATATTGTTATGTTAGGAAAAGAAATTTATATCCGTCCGTCCGCCCCTATCCGTCCACCGCTGAACATAGGCCTCCCTCAAAGAACGTCAAGACGACCGATCCCTCGCCACTCGCATCCAACCTAGGGACCGGCCTCATTAACATTAGCATGTCACCAAGGGCGGATCCAGCTTTGGCGCCAGGAGGGGGTCAGTCGTGGTCAAGTCAAGAACTTATAATTTAATTTTGATAACAATAGATACTTACAAGTAAAAGTAGGTATTTTATTAATGTACTAAGTACTGTACTTAAACATATTTATTCTTTATTGTACACTTAACACATAATAACTTGTACATATACACGTATTTATTTATTTATTTATTTAATAATTTATGTACACTGAGAAACATACATAATGAAATATTGATAACAAACACTGGTACAAAGGTACTACTAATTTCAATAGTTGAATTTCTTCCAGTAGTCCTACTACAGGAGAGTTTAAGTGACAATTGCAATATCAGTGTGCACATTATAACCCAATATATACTTTAAATAATATATCAAAATCAAAATCATATATTTTTATTCAAAATAGTACTAATACAGTACCTTTTTGAACGTCAATTGAATCTACCACCGGTTCCAAGGTAAGCCCACTGAGAAGAACCGGCGAAACAAACTCAGTGGAACTAATCTTTTCAAATAATATATATTAATAACAATTTTAACATCTTATCTTGAAATGCCCGGGAGGAACGCCTTATTCCCAGGGTGTGGTATCTTCCATGAAATCTTTTACTTTATAATATGCTTTACCACACAAACGTTCTTTAACAACTTTTTTGAATTTTTTTATGGAGAGCTTTTGAACGTTTTCTGGGATCCTATTGTAAAAGCGTATACAGTTGCCTTTAAAAGAATTTAAAGGCAAAATTTTATATATATATATATATATATATATATATATATATATATATATATATATACATATATACATAAGCATTAAATAAACATACATAGCACATACATATACCTATACATAAATTTATACATACATACATACAATTTTATAAATAAAATAATAAACACTAATATAATATGATAATATAACGATTATTATAGATATTAATATAATTCGGTTCAGCTCTAAACTTAGGTTTGATTTAAGTAATGTTCTTTTAATTTTATACATATTGCTATCTTCTCAGACATCCAGAGAAGCACTATCACGCACGGAATGAGGCAGCCTATTTATATTCCATAACCGTGGTGAATGATTTTTCATAACAGCTAGAGGTATGTTGAGGGGTATGACGCAAAACTCCGCAAAAGTGAAGAGGTGGTACGACAAGGGTTTCCAACAAACAAAATAGAAACAGACAAAATACATATATTTAAATAACAAAATAAATTTTTCTTTTACGTACTGACAGGTAGTGTAGCCATAATACATAAAAAAATCTTGTAAGGATATATAAATCGATGTCACAATTTAAAATGAGATCAGAAATCGACTGCGGTATGTCCTGGCTCCGCTGCCACGCCATACTCTTTGGCCATGCCTGCCACTTCACCATCCACAGCCGATATAGGCCGATATTCATTTACAATGACAGAAACTGGAGTGTTATCTAGGCCGTGTTCCGATTTACACTGAGAGCACTGTACAGTGCTCTTACTGGGAGAAATTCGTTCCGTTATAGACTGACAGTATACTGTAGCAGTGCTCTAGGCAATATATGACGTCATGAACCGACGCCATTTTTGCCGACAACTGTTTTCTGAATGACTTTAGCGAGCGAGTTTTAAAAGTCACTTCCTGTTAGGAATGCATTGTTATTCAATAAAGTTATTCATACCTATTATAACTATCGAAATCGGAATATTTACCACGTTTTTAATTACATATCGAAAGCTAACAAAGCTTTTGATAAGTAAGTAGGTATATCAAAACTATTTACGTTCATTTTAATACCCGCTTCTTCATTATCGTCGTGATCAAGGCGTTGTTAGTTAAAAAAAAATATTTCTTAATTTTTAGTAATTCATTAAAGAAAGACATACAGAGATAGACATTTTGGCATATTTAACCGTATGAAGTTAGCCCAACAAAAGCTGTAAATCGTCGAGGAGTTCCCTCGACTGTCTATGGTCTCCATCATCAGACCTGTAATGGCACGTATCACCCGTAAGGGTGCAATGTTCTCATCAGTATAAATTAATTAAGTCCAATCACAAGGTAGCTACTTTAAACTATTTAGAAGTTCCCTTAACTGAGCTTCGTCTTCATCATCAGTTACAACCTATCCAAGTGTAAAGTTCTCATCAATACAAATTAATCAAGTCCAAACACAAGGTTACTGAAGTAAATCGTCGAGGAGTTCCCTCGACTGTCTTCCAGCTCCAGCATCAGATCGACTCTAGGCCTTCATTAAATTGTAGTGCTTTAAAATGCTTATTTAAACAATTATTAAGCGCACTAGTCGTTCCTACGAATTTCGAAAGTTTCCCTCGATTTCTCTGGGATGCCATCATCAGATCCTGGTTTCCTTATCATGGGACCATTTGGCAAGTATACCCTTTCAAACAAAAAAAAGAATTTTGAAAATCGGTCCACAATTGACGGTGAAATCGGTGTACATACATAAAAAAAAATACCGGCCGAGTTGAGAACCTCCTCCTTTTTGTTGAAGTCGGTTAAAAATCATTTATTCAAATAATTAAAATTATTTTGCCCAGGATTTTTTTTGGCAACCAATTTTTTATATTTTCTCTATTATACTCCTACAATATTTACACTATAGAAAGACAGTATTCATACAAGCGTTCTGTCAAAAATGAAGCACTAAATCGATTCACACACGTTCGACTTGCTTTGACATTGAACACTACGGAGCAGCCCGGCGTTTGAAGCCACGATAGCTCCAATAAAGGTGCTTCAAAATGGGCACGCGGACTTGGTTTCTATAGTTTGAACGTGTGCACGTGGCCATCCTCGCACAGGTACTCCGGACGCCGAATCCAAGTGCCCATCAAATCACTACCCGCCGGATACAACATACAGTAGCCTACCCCGTACCCGCCTTATTTAATTTAAATTGTTCACTCTTTTTTTCCAAATTTACTTAACCCTATTTTTAATAGTATTTTTGTTTTGTTACTTTTTATTAATTTTAATACATATTAATCAATTTATTTAAATTTTCATTACTAAAATGATTTAAAACGGGACAGTCTCGTGAACAAGACATTCGTAGATAATGTCGAAATATCGTTTTAAATATTTTTAGTAATTATGTAAGTATCTTATTTATTTTTTTCAACGCCACAAGGTGAGAATAAAACTCTGCTTAGTAACAAAAATATATTTGACCTAGTAATTTTATTTTATTTAACAAATAAATTCAATAAATATCACTATTCATGACAATTACTGTATGGAACTGAATACAAAAACTATGCTACTCATAATTAATACCTATATGCTATAAGGTAACGTCACTAGTAACTGACCATGCATACAAAACCGATAAAATAAGAATTCGCGGAATATTTTTAAACTGATCAATGAAGCGCGCAAACTGCGCGTCCACCTTTTTCTAATAGGTATTCCAAATGGCCGCCAGTTGTTTGTTAGTTTTATTTTGTTTATATACACGTGTATTTTAGCTGTAAATACATTCTGACTATTTGATACCAACACTGGAGTCTTTATTCATCTCACCAAATCAACATCCAGAAGAATCTTGCTAAAAAGGTATCAGGGTATTCGGCAGCCCTGGAATGGTTTCTCGACGTCCTGGGGCAGCTAGCTTCACTACAGGTTTTCGAAGCTGGGGACCTCCAATCCCAAGTCCACGGCACGACGAGGCAACCCAGTCACGAAGCCAAAAGGGAGTAAGGTCGAAAGAGGGCACTAGCTGCCCTACTAGGTCGAGCTCGACCTCGTGATCATCCGCATAGAGAGTTTAGGGCTTCATCGGCGGGGTGAGGGTCAGGATGAGCCCCAAATATCTGGGGCTCATTCTTGACGGAGGGACAGAGTCCTCCCGATATTTAGTTAATGACCACCTTTTTTGGATAGTGATAAGAAGATATAAGGAGTTGTAAGGTAGTGGCCATGTTGAAATACTGAATGATGTATCACGAATTTTTTATTGCGATGAGTCAACCTTTTGGCAACTGGGTATTTTATTATTAATTATTATTACCATAATTCAAATAAGTTGTTGTAATTCGCTTCTTATTTAAGAAAATAACCATATTGAAACTTAAGCATCTGAATGGCCATATTTACTGATGCAAATATATAAAATATAATCATCTACTAGTTTTTAAATGGTCAATTTCTAAATCTCTAATATTAGTTATCTTTTAAACTATTATTCAATTATAACACTAGCAAAAATACTGGTTGGTTTCGTTAAAAGACTTCCGCAGAGTTTACAATAAGAAAACACTCACTGAATTCGGATGATAATTAAAGTTAAGAATTAAAAAACGAAAGTCTGTTTCCTTACGTGGTCATCTACTGGTGCCATTACCTTCACAAGTGTTCAAATAACATGGGCAACACCTCACCGTTATTACAATTAATTTCTTAATATGAGTTTCATACATTTTTGTGCAAAATAACAATTAGCTCAACAACCAACTGTTTATACTGTCTCTTTATCAATTAGCGATGTTCTCAATTTTGAGTATTTTCTCAAATTTCCAAAATACATGAACACGTCATACATCAGAGAATTGTCAATACATCAAATTAAACAAAGTCGAACCATATTGATATTTATTGGTAGGCAACAGTTTAAACATTTAAAGCACAGAATACTGTAGAATTTGCCATGTTCCACAACAAACAAACGACTAGCAGGAGTACGGTAGAGCTCGTTGCATGCATATGCTGATACTTTCAACTTCCACGTAAGTTGTAGCTGGTCGAGTATTGCGTATTTTGCAGAATCGAGTCTCCACACCGCAATAATCTCTTAATACTTCGACAGTTGTGAATTTAACAAAGCAACACACAAAAGTACATTGTTTCGTCAGAACGACGCGTAGGTTTAATTAGACTATATTTTTTAAGCATTGTGTATCATCAAGAGGGACTGAAGTGGAAGTCACATCAGCTGACCTCAGTCTGACCAGGATACGACTTTGTTTTTATCGATTTGTTTTTATTTTTAGATGTAAAAGGAACTAAAATAAACATTGGAACAATTGCTGCTTCACAATTGTATTTGAAAATTCTCACGTCGTTTTCTCTTTGATTTTTGATAAAAATATCCATGTCTGTTAAAACATAAATCTGATCATAAGCACATAAAAATAACAAATCAGTAAATTATATGACAAACGAAATAATTTGGGAAATTCAGTAATGTATGTTACATTAGTGAATTTCTCAAATTATTTCCTCAAAGCCGCAGGATGGGCGATCGCTGCTCCCCATCGATTTAATGTTGATTTTATAAATTCGACTAATAAAATTAGTATCAGAAGGCTTACAGTTCCAGGAAACTTGTACTATGAGTGGCGATCACACGGGTAGCAGCGGGCGGCGCACTCCGTCGGAGTCGCGCGCGTGGATCTTGGCGCGGTTGTAGGCGAGCACTCCGAGCGCCGCCAGCGCCATGCCCGCCAGGTTCAGCGGCGGTGCGGGGTTGCCCAACAGCAACAGCGACGCGGCCACCACGGCGGCGCGCTTGGCCGCCGACGCCACGGCGTACGCGAGTGGCGTTACGCGCGACAGCACGCTGAACGCGGCCACTGCCTGCAGCCACGCCAGCGCACCATCCAGCGCAAGTAGTGCGCCCACGTGCGGCCAGCCCGCGGAGGGCCGCGCGTGCGCCAGCGCCGTCGCCTCGGCCCACGCCCACACCGGCGCCAACAGCGGCAGTGCCAGCGCACTGAGCGTGAGAAGCAGACGCAAGTGGTGCGCGCCGGTGTCACGGAGGGCGCGTTTGGAATACAGGTGCTGCAGGCTGAGCAACGCGGCAGAAGCCAGCGCCGCGCCCAGCCCGAGCGCGTCAAAGTGCATCTCGGTGGCGGAGGCCACGCCCACGCCCAGCGCGATCAGCACCAGCGCGCCCTGCACGGCCGCCGGCTGGCGCTCGCCGAACAACAAGCGCGCCAGGCCCGCTGTCCACAGGGGAGTCGTCGCTTTGACTGTAAGTGGATAAGAGCTAATTAATGGAATGTCAATAATGAGGATCCTTAACGTATTGAGAATGGAGATTTATAGACCTAAGAAATCCTAAACATACTGTGCAAAACTTTTTGTTTTACGACAAAAATTGATGTAGTTACGATCAAATTACTGGCGGACTTCACTGAAAAGATAAATCAAGTGAGTAAGAAAAAATATAGCAAACAATGTCACTTGTAATTTGGCTACCTAGCACAATAAAGTAATTTCTATAAAATGTGTATTATTTAAACATAATTACTGTTATATAAAAAAAACGCGTTTTGGTTTTTTTGTAGTTACATTCATCTGGTTCTTATACCCCGACTAAGGTTAGGTTAACATAGTGCAGTTTTTAGGGTTCCGTAGCAAAAAACTCATATGTGTGGGGTATCTATGATAGGTCTTCAAAAATGATATTGAGGTTTTTAGTAACATTTTTTTCTAAACTGAATAGTTTGCGCGAGAGACTTCCAAAGTGGTAAAATGTGTGCCCCCCCCCCCTGTAACTTCTAAAATAAGAGAATGATAAAACTTAAAAAAAATATATGATGAACATTACCATGCAAACTTCCACCGAAAATTGGTTTGAACAAGATCTAGTTAGTAGTTTTTTTTTAATATGTCATAAATCGTAAACCACAATTTACCTTTCATTCAATCAACTATACATTATGTAATGTAACAATATTATGCAATTGTACGGAACCCTATGTGCGCGAGTCCGACTAGCACTTGGCCGGTTTTTTCTAACTTATATAATTAAGTAATTAAATGAGCTAGGGATGCATCGCCGTGTGATTGTGGTTTGGACGATGTGACTTAAATCACATATTTTTTTCCTGACCCCACAATTTGGCCTTTAGTTTATATCCTCACCTACCAGCATTAAAGATTCCTCTTCCTACAAATTTCAATTTATTGCTACAATATTTTCATGACCATCACATTATTTTACTCTTGTCAAAATTTATTAAGTCTAATTAATATTAAGCTATAATATATCTATCTCCCCTTTTTCCCTTTTTTTATAAACATAAATGGATATTCATGTATATATATAAATAAGTTGTAAACATGCTGTAAATAAGTTGTGTATGTCAATTATGTATGTACTTATTTATTTGAATTTAATTTTATAGTTATACAAGTGTGCAAAAGTATTATGTGTTTCAAATATGAATAGGAATTTCATTATCCTCTATCTGTCAAACATCACTGGAAAAGTACAGTTTACAAAAAAGCTTATTTGCATAATTAATAGTTTTAAATCTTAATCATGAAATAAAATAATAAATTTAAATTTGTAAATTGTCATTTGACGTCAGCCACTTTTTCTCTTCATTACTGTTGCATCGCGAATTCGTTTCATCTGTAGCTAACTCATAGTATCACTCTGTTTGTTTTTCATACCACTTGAGAACTGTTTACAGCGCCTGAACCGTCCATCTCATTAAGCACTCCTGAGATGTTACTGCATCATGTTCGCGTCTAGATTTAACTATAAAAATAACAAAACGCGTGGGGCAGCAATCCCGCAGGCGCGAGCGGGATGATACCAGTGCAACATGTTCATGGTTGCATAAATTCGACTTATATTTAGTATAACTGATCGCGGTTGGTAGTCCGGATAATCGCAAATCCGGATAACTGAGAGCCGGATAATCGAGTTTCTACATTATAGTTTCTATATTACACAGATTAAGATTTTGGAACCAACACTACACAAAACCGCCAGAACAATCCTACAATAGAAAACACTTTAAAACATTCCTCCACAATATCTAACAACCAATCACAATACATACAGATTAAGTTTTTAAAACAAACACTATAGAAAACCACTCAGAATGAATGAAAAAGAAAAGAACAATTAATTAAACAGGAACCAAAAAAACACAACTGCATGCCCTGTAATTAGCCACCATTCCCCCTTATTTCGTTGTTTAATTTACTTAATTTCATTTAAAACATGTTTTATTTTTTATACAGCTGGGTGGAAGTCGATTTAGGGTTGTATCTTCTACTATAATAACAATAATCATACACTAATGTCTTGGGTGAAATGGTCCCGTTAATGAGGACTGATCACCCGTCTGGCCTTGCTGGTGTCCCCACCCCTTAAATAATAATAATAATACACTAATGTCTTAAGTATTAGTTTGTTATAATTGTATGTTATTATACTAGTTATCTTACCTGTATGTGCATATGAAATTGGTACTTTCCATATAGATATTTGAGAGAACATAGTAGTAAAAAATTTCGCACAGGCAAGTGGAATAAGTACTTTTAGGTAGTATTGACGTGGAAAGACGGGCGCCCGACGTATGTCAAACAAAGCGAATGCAGGGATGCTGTACACCACGGTGGACAGTAACTGTACCATGGTCACTGTCATCGGGAATGGAAGGTCTGTCAACACCAATTTGCCCACGACATTGCTAGCTGAGCTCAGTGTATACCACATCACACACAGCACTCCTATTGTCACTGTCTCTCGCCTGGACCCCATTATGTTGGTTTTTAAGACTCTTTCTCATATCTTTATGATTTGCTGAGCATTTAATTCTTGAAGTAATTTTTTTTTTTGACCGTACTGTACATTACACTGTCATAAAGATGCATTGGCACTATTCATTTACACTATTTTATATACACAATATAATGAGGTAAATCTACTACGTAATTTTACTTAACAGTCTAAACTAACATCGAGTCAAAATTCAAATAAATAAGTTTATCCGTATTCATAATTCGTTGACGTAAATACATTTATAAATTAATACAATTATACATTTTTATTTTGGCAAGTGCCAACAAATAACTCGTCAGTCGTCACCGTCAGTCATCACTGTCAGTTACGTATTGTCATTTGTCACCACAGATTAATAATTGTCACTGTACTCATGCTGTACTCCTGTACTCAAGTCACAAGTCAGTCACTGTCAAGTGACGACTTATTTCTGGAACGGACTCTCGCGGCGAGGGAAGATTGATTTTTTATTGTTATTTTATGTTATTTCAATTGTTCGTTAACTGTTCTTCAATGTTCGATCAAAAATTTTTTGTTCGTTATTTATTTTATTTTTTTAATTTCCAAAATTTGACTCATAAGTTAGCACCAGCTATAGTTTTTGACGTGACAACGTCTTATAATTCGATGGAGCCGGCTGCACGAACGAAAAAAGATGACGTATGTGGCGTTACCTCGCTCTGAGGCGTTCCATTTTCTTATGACGTTGTATTGGGTTTAGGTAAATAAAAGGCGTCTATATTGTAGCTTCTCTATTCTGTATAAAGACTAACAAAAGCAGATGCGCACTGTGCAACAATTAATCGACATCTTTTAGTCGCCTTAGATGACAAAAGAATAATACAGTGATGCCAGATACAAATAAAAGTTACGAGTGGATGGGCACAGATAAACAATGTTTTTATTGTTCTATATCTAACACGTCACCTTCAAATATCGTCAGTAAACCTAGGAACAAGTATCAAAGGGACAGGCATATTTTACAGGGATACCACATTCATAATAACAAGTCTACTTATTTTCTTGAAACAAGTGTATTTAAAATAATAAAAAACTGGTAAAGGTTGATAGATAACTATAAGCACTAGCCCTAAGCAAACATTTATTGCAATTTTAGACAGCTGCATTTTTCCGGATTATCGAAAATATTATGTAACGACTAATAACAAACCGCTAAAAACATAAATAATAAAAAAGAAGGCTATTTACGTCTTAATATGTATGATCTATAGTACATAGCCTTTTAGGATGGCAATAAACATATTTGTTTTTATTGTGTTTATTTCGAAAATTCCAGTCAGCCTTTATATAATATAATACCACATTCTTGGGTAATCTGCCTATAACAAAACTGGTATCACCATACCTACATATACCGACCAAATTAAAAAGTAGTACAAAATGGCAGCATATTGGCAAACTGTTCGCGAGTGAGAATGTTTGTATGGCATTCAAATTTAGTCGATATTTTTTTGGTGGGCACATCAATGTTGTGCCCAACAAACAAATAGTGATATTCTGACAAAGACAAAAGAAAGTGTCTATGTCTCTGTCACTCATGGAGTTTTTCGTATGTTGTTATCTCGTTCCAAGACTGTATTATTATTAGCTTGTCAAATCTATTGATACTTGATCTTAGCAGTAAGCCGACTTACAGACAACCGATTTTCTTCCTAATTTTTTTGCTATTTCAATTGTTCGTTATCTGTTCTACGATGTTAGATCAAAATTTTGTTTTGTTCGTTTTTGTTTTTTTTTTATATTTTATTTTTAAAAGTTGAGTCTCAAGTTAGCACCAACCATAGACTTATATATACTGTCCATGAAGTTAGGAAATAAGAGGAGTTGCCCCTTTCTTTAAACTGACAGCTGAAAGTGAGTGCTTGATCCGCCATCTTGAGTGCCCTTTTCTTAATAGTATCCTCTATATTGTTTGTGGTTTTGCTGTCAAAACCCTAGCAATGGTAGCCATGTTAAGTGCCAATTTGAGTTGTAGGTATACACCTTTTTTTCGTAGGTATGCCCAGTCCTTCTATATTATGTCTATGATACTGACATATAGACCACCTGACAGCCCGAAAATGCTTGACGATTTAAAAAAAATCAATGTTTGCGTGTGCTACGTACACATTGACATACAGTGATGTACATTTTACTATCGATACTCGATAGTACAGTAGGGTTCGAGTAAATTGTACACATTGTTGTTTTAGGGTGATTTTTCAATGGTCAGATATGGTATTAATGATTAAACGAACTTACCTGTACGTGAAGTTCTATCATAATTATACGAAGTATTTCGTCCGAAGAGATTAGTAATATTATTTATTTAAAACACCATGTAGTATCGCGTAAGTGATACCACTTCAGCACTATAGTTGAAAGCTGGCAACACAAAGAAAAAACTTTATCCTTATCATACCAAACTCGATCTCTGCCGAGACCCTTGAGCCGGCTTCATTTAGTTGAGATAAAAATAAAATAAAAAATAATAGTGATATTTCTTGTTGAGCACATTTTTGGGTTGTTTTGGGTGGGCGGGTATTACTAATCTCTTCGGACGAAATACTTCGTATAATTATGATAGAACTTCACGTACAGGTAAGTTCGTTTAATCATTAATTATACTCGTATTTCGTCCTCGAGATTAGTAATATTATTTATTTAATGATAAATAAAATCGTTGATGGCCACTCGCGTTACATTTATTAAAAACACCATGTAGATGTTTAGAGTAAGAAATATCACGCAAAATAGAAATAAAACTTTATAACTAACAAAACTTTTAATATCCATACAAAATATACAATTATTGGTTGTTTATAATCATCTTAAATCATTATAACGAACATAGATTTTTAGCAAGAGCTAGATTATCATTTTCAATTATTGGTCTATCAATAGTATTTAGCAAAGGTAGAGGAATTGCCGCTCCATCCTGCAGTAAGTCTAATAGTATCGAGGCTAATGCCTAACTTTTTTGCCATTGAGGTGGAAGCATGGCGTTTGCTATCAAAATCAAATCAAAATCAAATTTTTTTTATTCAAAATAGTACTAATACAGTATCTTTTTGAACGTCAATTGAATCTACCACCGGTTCCAAGGTAAGCCCACTGAGAAGAACCGGCGAAACAAACTCAGTGGAACTAATCTTTTCAAATAATATATATTAATAACAATTTTAACATCTTATCTTGAAATGCCCGGGAGGAACGCCTTATTCCCAGGGTGTGGTATCTTCCATGAAATCTTTTACTTTATAATATGCTTTACCACACAAACGTTCTTTAACAACTTTTTTGAATTTTTTTATGGAGAGCTTTTGAACGTTTTCTGGGATCCTATTGTAAAAGCGTATACAGTTGCCTTTAAAAGAATTGCTTACTTTCGAAAGTCTAATCATTGGTGCATGTAACCTGTGTCTATTACGTGTATTCCTACTATGAATATCACTTTTCTTACAAAATTCATTTATGTTTTTACGGACATACAGTAAATTTTCTAAGATGTATTGAGAGGTGACAGTCAGAATTCCTATTTCTTTAAATTTTTCTCTCAAAGATGAATAGGGAGGCAACTTGTAAATTGCACGAATAGCCCGCTTCTGCAGCACAAAAATGTTGTTTATGTCGGCTGCATTTCCCCATAAAAGTATGCCATAAGACATAATGCTATGAAAGTAGCTAAAATATACTATTCGCGCTGTATCTACATCAGTAAACTGTCTTATTTTTCTCACTGCATATGCTGCTGAACTGAGTCTATTCGCCAATTTAGCTATGTGGGGACCCCACTGCAGCTTAAGATCTAGAGTTATTCCTAGGAAAACTGTGGAGTCCACCAATTCCAAGTTTTCACTGTCTAAGAGTTCATTTGTTTGCAGTTGCTTAACATTTGGCAAGGAAAATTTTATGCATTTAGTTTTTTTACTATTTAAATGCAAGTTATTAACGCTAAACCAATGTACCATTCTCAAAAGTGTGTTGTTTACCTCGTCATAATTAGTTTCTTGTCGTTTGATTTTAAAAATAAGTGAAGTATCATCAGCAAACAACACTACCTCTTGACTATCTTTAACTAGGTAAGGTAAATCGTTTACATAAATTAGAAAAAGAAATGGACCTAGAATGGACCCCTGTGGGACCCCCATCTCTATTTTAGTCCCGGATGATCTTTTACCATTTATCTCGACCTTTTGAGTCCTGTTTTTAAGATAGGAATTCAAAAGATCCAGTGCCGTACCGTCTATCCCATAGTGGCGTAATTTCCTGATCAAGGTCTCATGCTGTACACAATCAAACGCCTTGGATAAGTCGCAGAAAACTCCCAAAGCATCACGTGACTCCTCCCAGGCCTCATAAATGTGGTCAATTAAGTTAACGCCAGCGTCTGTTGTGGAGAGACCCTTTCTAAATCCGAATTGTTTTTTGTGCAGTAACATATTGGTTTCAAAGTAATATAGTAACTGATTTAACATAATTTTTTCAAAAATTTTACTAAATGAGGGGAGTATTGATATTGGTCGAAAATTTGTAACATCTGATGTACTGCCAGATTTAAAAAGAGGCAAGACTCGACTATGTTTCATTAAGTCAGGAAAAACGCCACTATCAATACATTTATTAAAAATTGTTGCTAGATGGGGTGCAATTACATCAACTATGAGCTTAGTGACTTTTACAGATATTCCCCATAAATCTGGGGTATTTTTATTGTTTAATAAGTTAAATGCATTTAAAATATCTTTGGGTCCTATCTCTTTAAACTTAAAGTTAGCTTCACATTGTTTGACATTGGTTTTAAGCAATGATTCGGCAATTGCAGGACATGAGATTAAATTTTTTGTAGTCGAAATCGGGATGTCAGAAAAGTATTTTTCAAATACTGTCGCAACTTCCTCGTCAGACTTAATTATTCTATTTTCAATATTTAAATTAAATTCAGAGCTACGACTACCCACTCTCCCAGTTTCATCCTTTATTATGTTCCAAGTAGTTTTTATTTTATTTTTTGCGTTTTTAATTTTTTCCTTAATATAAAGCGATTTGGCCGCGATACAAACTTGTTTGAATGTTTTTGAATATATTTTGACATACTGCTTAAATGATTGATTTTGATTGTATGTGCGTTCTTGGTAAAGGTCATATAATTTGCGTCTACTATTGTGGATTCCTGCTGTTGCCCAATCATTAAAGCCCTTTTTATTTGTGGAACTGACTGTTTTAGAAGTAAAAATGGCTTTAAAATGTGTATTAATTAAATTAAACAATTCACCAAAAGCGAAATCTGGACTTTTGTTATCTTTCAAATATGTAATATTTGCCATTATACTACTCCTAAATTTCTCAATACGTCTTACATTCACAGGAACAAACACATTATTTTTGTTACAATTTTTACTATTAGAACTTATAAGGAATTCAGCTAATTGACCACAGTGATCAGAATTCAACTTGTTGATAATTTCTTTGTGGACAGGAGTTAAATTACTAAAAATATTATCAATACATGTAGCTGTAGAACTACAAATTCTTGTTGGTTCTGAAAATAGATTAGTCAGATTATATGATTTTAACAATGATGTGAATCTAACTGTGGTGGAATTATTTTCTAGTAAATTAATATTAAAGTCACCACAAATTAGTATGGGCTTGTTAGACCCACATATTTTAGTTAATAATTCTTCCATGATTTTCTCAAAAGAATCATATAATCCATTTGGAGGTCTGTATACACTTACAATAATAAGGCGCTCCATCTCTATACAGGCTATTTCAATAGTACGCTCAGCAGAGAGGCCCACAATATTCGTACGTTCCTTAAATTTTATTTCATTTTTAATAATTATTAGTGAGCCACCTCTTATGGCTTTTTCTCAACTGAACGAACTTGCCACCTGGTGCTCACTGAAGCTGAACATAATTTCATTTTTTTTTAACCAATGTTCGGTAATACACAGTATGTCTATATTGTAGTTTTTTAAGAATAATTCAATTTCCAAGTCTTTGCCTAACATTCCTTGTAAGTTTTGATGCACCAGGTTAAATGAGTACAATTTTTTATTTAATTTCTTTACATTGATTTGTTCAATATTTTTATTTAATATATTATTATTATTATTACTAATTAATGGGCTAGAGATTTCCTCTATTGTCTTATACTCTAGTTTAAACTATTTGGAACGTATTCGCTATGGGACGAGAAGGCAGATACGTCAATTCCACTATCTTTAAGAGTTGATTTTATCCAACGACTAATTATTGCTTGGCTGGATACACTTTTATAAGGTTTGCGAGTACTAATAAACAGTTCTTTGGACTTTCGTAATTCTTTTGTTTTTTTTTATACAGGCTGATTTTTTGAAGAACGGACATATTCAAGTAGCGTATAGAGCTAAAGATCCTGATTCCAAAAATATATCACAAGTGGGGTCTTATTTTTTTTCAAAATTATCCTTCACACTTGAATTAAAGTAAACACAGTATTATGAAATAGGTAAGATACGATGCATCAAATACGCCGAACCACAAAATAAAGTGGCCGAACGTTCTACCGCGAGCCATACCTAAGGCCCCGTTCGCACGAGCGTTTTAAAAGTGTCGCGGTAAAACCCGACTTTGGAGTTTGGTATGCTCAATTCGATTTAACGCCAAACACAAGGTCGAAAATCCAACAGCACTTGACAAAAATGCGCCTCACTTTAAAAACGCTTTCGTGTGAACAGATACATGGTTATCCATTTGTCCCATTCAAACTCTTTTTTAACGGTCGGTCAAAAAACGCTCGTGCGCACGGGGCCTAAGAAACACGGCGCGCGATGGCCGGTGACCGGTGTCGACTGTCGGCTTTTCACAAAGAAAGGCCAGTGCGATACGTGTCATTGTCCGGAGCGTATGTTTTGTTTGTGTCAACCGCGTGTGGCGTATAATACGTAATTACTAATTACGTATTAAATCATGTCGAATGAATTTTCAAATGGAGAATATTGGGAGATGGTAAGAGCTTATGCTTTATCTGGTGACAGTGTACGTTGTGCGATAGACTTGTACCGCGAAAGGTTTCCGAATCGTCGCGTACCTTGTGTCAAATGTGGTGAATGATATGTTGGATGACGTGCCTCTCATCTATCACCGTAACCTCTACTACCAAGTACCAGCACGACGGTGCTCCCGCGCATTACCAGCTTCGTGTTCGTGAGTATCACAATTGTCAGTTTGGCGAGAGGTGGATAGGTCGTGGAGGTCCCGTGTCTTGGCTGGCTCGTTCGCCTGATTTAACACCCTTAGACTTTTATCTGTGGGGCGAGATCAAACGCCTAGTCTATGTGTCAGAGTACGCAGATAGGGAAGAATTAAAAACACGGATAACAACAGCGTTTGAGACTGTGAAAAGTGATCCATTTGTACTAAACCGTGTCAAAGACAATATGCGCAAACGTACCGAACTATGTGTTGACCGGGGAGGTACTAATTTACTTAGATTAATTTAGTAGTTATGTAGGTTGTGTAAATATCTTATTTTCAATTGTTGTAAATAGTATGATTCCATTTTTTTTATGCGCCAGAAGTACATAGGTGCTACAGTTTCTTTTATCTAACGTCATGTGAATACATTAACCCCTTGGCTTTCGTTAAGCACGCGCGCAACCAGACAGAATGAAAAATCAAATGTGTCTCAAATTCGTAATACAATGGATTAACGATAAAGATAAAACAATTTAATTAAATTAACTTGTATCATTACTTTAGTACCTAGGTAGTTTTGCCTGTCCTAAGCCAGGATCAAAGTATGAAGGAAAAATGAGATCATATTTACTTTACATTACATATATTATTTATTTACCACTTATCATAGTTCATTCGATTATTTTATACCTACCAAGCTACCACCACACCGTCTGTCTAAATTTAGCGCGTAAAATGCACGTGATAATACAATAGGGTGACCATATTCTAAGGCCAACAATGCATTATTTACATTTGTCTATATTTTGTTATTTATTTGTTTTTTTTTTTTGGTGTATATAATTTTCTTTGATTGGTGAAACCAAGTTCTATCACGTCCATGATTATGTCCGTTCTTCAAAAAATGAGGCTGTATAGGCTATAAGAGTATTAGCAGGACAAATTTCGGGGCGTTCATAAAAAAATGGCAAATATAGAATTGGTTGCTTTGTACCAATTCGAGATGACTTAATAAAATCACAAACTTTAATAACTACTTGATTGTTAGAAATAATAATTTCGTCTATTTTTATTTTAGAAATAGTTTGTACTCTATGAGCGGTTACGAGAGCTACAGCTTGGCAAAAAAGAGTATGGAAAAAATGAGGGCGCCACTTCCACTTAGGTCTCATCATAATATGGAAAATCAGCAAGATAATTTAATCAAATGGTTAAAAATAAATGTGAAACACTAAGCTTTACTCAAAATCTAGTATTTGTCGGCCAAGTATTGTCAACATCATAGGTTTCCATTTAGTAAAATATTTAGTTCCACCTGTCACCACGTCATACTCTTTTTGCCAAGCTTGTACAAGCATTTCCGTGCTGAAAAAAGTTTGCATATGTAAAGGGAGTCAAATTAAAACGCTTAAAATATGATTTTTATGTTGACATACTTTTACTTGTATTTTTATATTATGATATAAAAATCCTGTCACCTGTCACCACGTCATACACTTTTTTGCCAAGCTGTACAATATCGTGTCTTGGCTATGTGTGTTGTCATAATATAACATTTACCCCGTTTGTCTGAAAGATTCAAGATCCGAGTTAAAAGTTGCAAAAGAACGAAATTATTATTAACATTAAGTATTAAAAGATAATTTAATTCATAATGCACAATTAAAATAATATTGTATATTATGTACATCGCTATAAAGGTACACAGTACACACCTATTTGGATTTGTGTCACTTTATGTCTGGCTTAAAGGCCTCGTAACCAGGCCATAAAATATTATAAAAAAAATATCACTTTATGTCAAATTAAATCTTAATGTCATTGTCAAACTTTCGTAGGAGAAAGTTTTTCTGTAAACTAAAACTTTTTTAATCATTCAAAGTTGTTGTAATTTTACTTTAATGTACGTAAACAAAGTCAAAGTGTAAGAATAGCAGAATAACGTTTATACAACAACATATCCCAGAAACAGATAACGTTAAATTGAGATTATAACAGTGAAAAATGAACAGATGATTATAACTTTATTAATTCTTTATGAATCTTTGCGGATAAACTCTTATCAGCCGATCAACAAAAGTGAATATCACTGTAAGTATATACATATTTGCAGTGTATAAAATATCATAAATATATCTCAAAATTAAATATATACAAACACACAGGTGTTCTCACTTACATGCTCAATAGTTTCAATAATAATTTTGTGAATTTGTTAGATAACATTTATCTTTCAGGTCTTTATTAAGGTCGTTTCAGTGGCGTGAAAAAAATGTACATCTCCAGTTATATAAGTATGTTTGTTATTGATAAAAATTTGTTTAAAAATTCAAGAAAAAATGTTGTTAATAACATATTGTCACAACTGATATTCTTTAGGGAAATTAAAAATATTGTGGGCTGGGTTTCGAAACATGCTACCTTGATAGGGAATTGTAGAATAAGTTAGGAGATGGGGTGGGTTTCTTTTTATACTTTTTGCTGGAGGTGCATAGTTTTCTTTAAATGAATTTATGAAGAATATATTGGTTGATAAAATTATGGTAAGTCCATTTTGTAAATTTTCATAAAAAAATAGAATTTTATTTTGAAAGCATTGAAACAACTGTATGTATAATCATATTTGGTAAAATTATAATTAAGTTAAAATAGTGAAATTACAGGAAAAAGGCAATTTCATAATGCCTTTTGAATGGTTTTCCTTGTTGTTGATGTAATAATATTCTTTTTGAATTTCGTGTTTTCTGGTGATATCAACTTGTTGCTCTATTTTTGGACAGTCTGTGATTCTAATTTGTGTGCTTTTTATTTCTCAATGAGACTACAATTCAAAGTTATTTTGTATGATTTTGTATTTGTTTATTGGACAAATCAATTGCTCATGAGTTGTGTTTTTAATGTACATAAGAATTTGCTAGTTCTGTACGCAATGAACACCAACAGAGGAGGATTTACTAGAAAAAATACATTAAAAAGATAATTAGAAGATTGCAAAGATAGATGGGTCAAAGTTTGGAAATAGAAATAAGACCAAGTACATTTTAACATGCTTTTATTAGTTTCACCTGTATTTTTGTAACCAACTCCTTTAGACTTGATTTTGACCCACTTTAAGATGTCAGATTAAATTGAAACTTGACATACTTTTCAACAATCAGTGACAATACAATAAATAAATAAGTTTGTTCCAATATCCTGATCAGGATAATCAGGATAACACATCCAAGGAAGGCATAAGGCTACATCACTTGTGTGGTTTTTAGTAACTCACTCATTCTTGCCATAAGTTGAGTAGTGTAAATTAATAAAAACGATACCAAAAAAGATAAATTATAATACAAAAAAAGTGTCCAAGTGCGAGTCGGGCTGGTCCATGAAGGTTTCCGTAGCGGCCAGTCACATAATGTAAAAGTTCTTGTAAGCGCAATTAAGTTTTATTTAAATTAAGCGCAGTCGGGAATCTGACCCCCTCCCCCCCTCCTCGCTCCACACCCGCTACCGATTAAGCCACACCTGTGCGAATTATAATTATTATTTACTTAGGCATCTATTACAGATTTATTATTAGAAAATAATTGTTTAGGGTTATGTTGATGAAATATATTTTTTAAATATTTGAATTGATTGAATGAAAGGTAAATTGTGGTTTACGATTTATGACATATAAAAAAAAATACTTACTAGATTTCATTCACCCCAATTTTTGGTGGAAGTTTGTATGGTAATTTACATCATATATATTTTTTTAAGTTTTATCATTCTTTTATTTTAGAAGTGGCAGGTGGGGACACAAATTTTACCACTTTGGAAGTGTCTCTCGCACAAACTATTCAGTTTAGAAAAAAATGATAGTAGAAACCTCAATATCATTTTTGAAGACCTATCCATAGATTACACATACTTATGGGTTTGATGAAAAAAATATTTTGAGTTTCAGTTCAAGTATTAACCCCCAAAATTAACACTTTTTTTCTATTTTTGTGTGAAAATCTTAATGCAGTTCACAGAATACATCTACTTACCAAATTTCAACAGTATAGTTCTTATACTTTCGGAAAAAAGTGGCTGTGACATATGGATGGACAGACAGACATGACGAATCCATAAGGGTTCCTTTTTTTCCATTTGGCTACGGAACCCAAAAAAAAAACTAATTAACACGCATTAATAGCAAACCGAACTACAAATTAAGAAAAAGCAATAAAAAATTAAATGGATTAACAAAAAAAAAATGATATACCTACTTATTGTAAAAAAGTGTGTAGGGATTTGTAGTTTGTACCAAGTTTTTATTCTAACTTCACTTTTAGTAATAGATACCAATGAAATATTTTTAACAATGAATATGGAGCACCTCACGCTTTTACAACAAGTAAGTACTAAAATTTTTTTTTTGTTAATCCATTTAATTCTTGTATGGTAATTATTTTTAAATTTTTAGTTCAGTTAGCTATTAAAGAGTTTTTTAATCTTTTTTATATGATATTTTTGTTAAATAATCTTATTATAAACAGAGCATCTATATATGTATAACATTGTAAAATATAGAATTTACAATTCTGACTTAGAGCAAATGACTTGGATAGTATCGCGGTTAATTAAGATTTTTACAAGCCCAAAGTTTCGGATACTTTACAGCAACCATGGTCAAGGGAGGACTGAGGTGTCATATGTCCTAATGTTACAAAGTTATTCGAAACTACCCTATGATACATGAATATTTTGGTTAGTCCTATCTACGCAGAAAGTGCTAACTGTATCTTTAATCTGTGACATATTATGCTTGGATTTGGTTTGATAATATTAATAATGGGATCCCTAGCAGGTGGTAAGAGCCATTAATATGTGAATATGAAATTCGCGTAAACATTAGAAAACAATATGACTTGGATAGGTTTGTTTGAAGTTTAACTACACCCCCACCATGGTTCAGGTCTTGTCGTGGCGGTGGGGCTCAGTAACCTAGGGTGAGTGGTGCACCTTGGGCGAAGCTAATTGGGCTGAGGGGGCACTTTGTACCCCTCTTATAAGAAGAGGGGACAGAAGGGCAAGGGGCAAGGGATGAGGATGGGAACCTCACCCCATTGTACTGTCCCGACGTTGGGAGGGGTTGTTCTGTGGTGCGGGACAACCGCTCTGTGGAGGTGGCGTCGGTCCCTTGCGGGACTGACTAGCCGTCGAGGTGCCCTGTTTTTTTTCATCCGGGGCACCTCACCAAAGTCGGCATTGGTGGCACTCGCCGGGTTTTAGTGGGTAGAGCTGCGTCCATTCCCCAGCTGTCGGGCGCAGCGAGTCCCACATACCCGCGTGGGGAGACCCACTCCCCCGTGGGATGCCTCAGAGCATTTCCCGGCGTTAAAAAAAAAAAAAAAGTTTAACTACACAATTTGGACACTAATATTCACTCTGATTTTTTCACAGTATTAATTTCTAAGTAGTGATTATCAATCATTAGCTATAAATAGCATTCTCTCACATTACCAATATTTTGAATGTCTGTTTTAAAGAAATATTTATTTTCTTCTTGACTAACAGACAGATTTTTTTAAGTAATTTTGCTTGTGTTATTTTTCTTAAATTGTTCAGATATCTAGAGTGGTAGCAGATATATAATGGTCAATGCTCATCACTTTTTTAGGGTTCAATACCCAAAGGGTGCCAAACGGGAAGGGTGAAAAAGAGAATAAAGTAAATATTTAAGGAGGCTCCTATATTATTATCGTGTTTAATGTGGTGTAGATAGTGTAGATAGTGGTACGTGCCCTTCGTGCGTGGGTCAGACTCGCACCTGGCCGGTTTTTTGTATATATTGTTGTACTTACAAATAACAAAAAACCTCCCATAGAGTTGAATGCTTTAAAAATCCATGCTCGTCAATAAGTTGTGTACTATTGCACCTTTCATTAAACACTTTTTATTTATTGTATTCACTGAAAAAAATACTTTTTGATACAAATGTCGACAGTAGTTAGTGATTATTTCCTAGACTATTTACTAAATGTCCAACGACGAAATCGTGATGATGTGATCTTATGTGAACAGTAACTTCACTTTCCACAGCTGCCGCCGGGGGGAGTCGGGAGCGTGACGCGGTGATGAGGCGATGGCGTCGCGGCGCGTGACGCGCAAGTGGGAGGTGTTCGCAGGCCGCAACAGGTTCTGGTGCGACGGGCGGCTCATGACAGCGCCGCACGGGGGCGTGTTCGCGCTCACGCTGGCGCTCATCTGCGGCACGTGCGCGCTGCATTTCGCCTTCGACTGCCCGTTTCTGGCGGCGCGTGTGTCGGGCGCCGTGCCGGCCGCGGGCGCTGCGCTTTGCGGCTGCACGCTGGCGGCGCTGTTGCGCACGGCGCTGTCCGACCCCGGTATCATCCCGCGCGCGGCGCCCGCCGAGGCCGCGCTAGCTGACGCCGGCGACGCCGCGCGCCCTCCGCCGCGCGCGCGCGAGGTTCTGGTGCGGGGTCGCCCCGTCAAGCTCAAGTACTGCTTCACGTGCAAGATGTTTCGGCCGCCACGCGCCTCGCACTGCTCGCTGTGTGACAACTGCGTGGACCGGTTCGACCACCACTGCCCGTGGGTGGGCAACTGCGTGGGCAAGCGGAACTACCGCTACTTCTACCTGTTCGTGGTGTCGCTGTCGTTCCTGGCGGTGTTCGTGTTCGCGTGCGCGGTGGCGCACCTGGCGCTGCTGGCGCGCGGCGCGGGGCTGGCGGCGGCGCTGCGGGCCAGCCCGGCGTCGGCGCTGGTGGCTGCCGTGTGCTTCCTGTCCGTGTGGTCGGTGCTGGGGCTGGCCGGCTTCCACACCTACCTCGCCTCCACCGACCAGACCACCAACGAGGACGTGAGTCTCGGCCGCATTTAACTGATCCGACCGGTTACTTGTACATTTATTATATTAGAGCAAGAGCCCGTGAACCCCAGACCTTCGTTATTTATTAAAGCTGAAAATTTATCAGCGCATACTCCAAACGCAGGTAACAACCATGGACCATTATGAAGTTTGCGTCAAAGTGGATTTGGCAGGTAAACGGTACTAACCTTTAGTACCGTTTACCTGCCGTGTAATATACCGATCTAGTTACATCAAAATATAATCAAGTCCGATTTTTTGGTATTACCTTCAGAATAGATACTATTACAAATCACGCTGTTCATTGCCAGACACTTAACATCGTGGCAACCCCTTGCCAGACACCCTTAATGTTCATGAAGTTATAATTTTACCTACGTTATAGTATAAAAGCTTCCAATTTCGAATCGAATTCCAATTAGACATAGGTTACCTAAGCATGTTTTAACAGATCCAGCTGCTGAAATCTCTCAGCTACTAATGCGCGACGCGAACGTCACAACATACACAGTAGTGGTGTGCAGGTGTACCTAGCACACACGATGTTAGGTACACCTGCACACCGCTTGGGCCTCGGGGTCACCACATCGATCCGGATCGATCGCGGAAGCTTAGGTTCGAATCCGATACGAGTAGTCACAAACCCAGACCGCGCTAACAGCGCTAGCACTACGCTACCGCTAGATTGCTTGGGCACCGCGCATAACCCGCCTCCCTCTCCAGAGGGAGGGATGAGGTCCGGCCCTCATGATGATAGGTTAAATTTAACCGTCAAAGATTCATCGACCGTATCGGATTTGACTAGTTCAAATCCTGCTCTCCCGAGCAGCGCGCGCAAAGTACCGCGCCCCCCGCGAATATTTCTTAGTGAGCCATCTGCTCACTTACTGTACCGATTAAGCTTAAAGGCCATCAGGCCGAAAAGTAACTAGCCCTTCCAAAAAAGGCGCTTATAACCAATATGAGTGCCAAGTTCTCATCAGTATAAATTAATTTAGTCCAATCACAAAGTAGCTACTTTAAACTGTAGTTGAGTTTTAACTGTCCTTAACCTCTAATGACAGTCACAATTCATCTAGGTCTAAAGTTCTCGTCAATACAAATTAATAAAGCCTAAACACAAGGTTACTGGTGTTAATGGAACGGGAACTTCTCAACTATATAATAATGGTTGAGGAGTTCCCTCGACTGTCTTTCATCTCCAGCATCAGATCGACTCTAGACCTTCATTCAATTGTAGTCCTTTAAAATAATTAGTTAAAAAAATATTATAAGATTAAATTATAATTATTTTTTTTTCTAATGTTTGTGCGAATTTCACTCATTATAATGAAACAATTTTACGGATTTTATCAATCAATGATGATATGCGAGGCTATTGAAATTAAAAAAACATCCAAATTTCAATAGAGAAGATGTCTGGCTCTTACCACCTGCTTGGGGGATCCCATTATTAAAATAATTAAAATAAAAAACCAAGCATAATATGCCACAGATTAAAGATGCAGTTAGCACTTTCTGCATAGAGAGGACTTATTAAAATAATTATGTATCCTAGGGTAGTTTCGAATAACTTTGTAACGTTAGGACATCTGTCACTTCAGTCATCCCGTGACCATGGTTGCTGTAAAGTATCCGAAACGTTGGGCTTGTAAAAATCTTAATAAACCGCGATAAAATCCGTAAAATTGTTTCATTATAATATTATTTAATTAGCAATAATCCCGCAAAACCCGCAGTCTTTACAGCAAATGTGTGAGTGCACGCATATGCATGCAAATAGCACCACCTTTCCTCCTTTCCCACAGTGCATATGCGTACACACGCATGCACCACCACCCCACATGCACCACAGTAAAAGACCACCACCACACAATCTACGCACGTTTCGCCCTGACACCGGGGCATTCTCAGGATGTAGACTCTACGATTAGTAATCGTTAAGTGACGTGCAGGCCCAAACAAAAGTATTAGCTGATTCCCCCACTACCCCCACCGAATAACTATCTTAAAAAAAATATTAAACGCACTAGTCGTTCCTACGAGTTTCGAAAATTTCCCTCGATTTCTCTGGAATGCTATCATCAGATCCAGGTTTCCTTACCATGGGACCATTTGGGAAGTATACCCTTTCATACAAAAAAATAATTTTGAAAATCGGTCCACAATTGACGGAGAAATCGGTACGGATATGTATGGGCGTCAATAGTCACCAAAAGGATTCGTCTGATCGTTTGCCCTCCTATGCTATAGAAAAAAACATCTAGTCATCACACTACATAGATTTTTTTAATCGAGACTTTAAATTTCTTCCTATGTGTACTTATTTTGCTTCAGATAAAAGGCTCGTTCTCGTCGCGGCGCGGCGTGTCTAACCCCAACCCGTACTCGCGCGGGAACGCCTGCGCCAACTGCTGGTACGTGCTGTGCGGTCCGCTCGCGCCCAGCCTCATCGACAGGTGCGTGCGTCCTCCCCCCCGCATGCGGCACTAGCGACACCGCCGACACGAATCAACATACAAATCGTTTGCAGGCGCGGTGTGTTGAGCGCAGATGGCGAGCTGCCGCCGCCCTTCGCGCACGTGACGCTAGCACCCCCCGCCCCCGCTCCGCCCGCCGCTCCCGCGCCTCTCACGCTCGCGCCCACCGCCGCCGCGCGCGCGCTGCAGGCCGCCGCGCCGCTGCAGCGCAACGGTGAGTGTCTTCCGCCGCCCCCGCGAACCTGCGACGCCGATCCGTTGGGCTGTCGTCTCTCATCACTCATGTCCCGCCCGTTGCAGGGAGCTACACGAACCTGTTCGACGGCAGCGAACCAGCGCGCCACGCCTACATGAACCACAGCCTCGACCTCGATCCGGTGCCGCTGCAAGGTAAACTTGACTCGTGTAATCTTTTATTTGTATTAGCCGAAGAAAATTTTTATACTTTATATTTACATACTCACGTACGTTTAGTACGTTTGTATTTTAACGTGCGCCGTTTCTGTGCAGAGGTGTGCGTGGGTGGAGGCGGGGCGGGTGGTGCGGGAGGCGCGGCCGTTGCGGGCGGCGGCGCGCTCAGTGCGTCGCGGTTGCGGCTGCTTCTGGACACGACCATGATTGACGCGGCGCTGGACCTGGACGAGCCCGAGCCGCCGCAGCACCTGCCCCCACACCAGCCGCAGCCCCGGCACCAGCTGCTCTAGACATACTGTTAATTGTTCGGACGCCTTAATAAATATTTTTAATAAAAACTGTATTTTTTAAGTGAAAACTTCTTTAGGCGCGTCAAGCGGTTTTTGGATAAATAAAAATCACAGAATTCGCGTCATCGTCACCTAACGCTTAGTATTAACCGGCTAAGGGTGAGTTACACCAACTGAGGCTAACGTTAAATACGTAACATTTTTCGTTACGGGCGTCCCCTATCTGAATGACCTCGAGCGTTTCAACTCCCTCGCCCCCACTTCACCGTTCTTGACCTGACAACTTTTACGCAGGGACTTGAAACGATACTGAAATAACGTTACGTACTGTTCTTGTAACGTTTAATTTGGAACGTTACTAGGATTGTAACGAAATTCTTTATTTTGTTCTAACTTTATGGCGTAACGGAACGCAAATCGCATTCTGTTTATTAACAGTATCAATAAATTATGTTACGTTATTTATTATGTATATCACAAAACGTAACATTACTTATTTTGTTATGCGACGTTGCCAGCTTTATCGCTAGTTCGGCGTGGTCGGACCTCGGTACTCTCCCGTATGACAAGAATGGCAACGTAGCATAATTTCGTGTTTACTTACAAATTACAATTATTAATGTCTTGTCCGCTTTTTAACCGACTTCAACAAAAAGGTGGAGAAGTATGTACACTCATTTCTCCGTCAATTGTGAACCGATTTAAAAAATTCTTTTGAAGTGAAACTTCTTTGCGCGCATGAGGGTAACTTTTTTACGGATGAAACGCGTCACGAAGATGTGCAACGTTTCTACAAGTTTTTATTTACTTTCATTATTTTGATCCAGTTCTCGGTTTCCGATTGAGCTGAAATTTTGCATGCATGTATAAATCGGATAAAAATGCAATGTTATTATGACATAGAGCTGATCTGATGATGGAGGTGAAAGATGGCTATAGGAACTCCGTAATTAAACGACGCAACTCCATGGAGTTTGGACTCGTTTAATTCGACTTGACGAGTACTTTGATACTATATTATAGTAACCAGGGTATGATGATGAAGCTGGAAGGTGGACATAGAAACTCCGTAATTAAACGACGCAATCCCATCGCGTTTAAGCTCATTTAATTCGTCTTGACGAGTTATTTGATACTATATGGTAACCAGTGTCTGATGATGGAGCTGAAAGGTGGCCATAGGAACTACGTAATTATACGACGCAGCCCCATCGAGTTTGGGCTCGTTTCATTCGTCTTGACGAGTATATATGCGTGAATATGCAACTCCAACAAATTTGGGGAAAAAGTTCGTTCCGTTTGTTATGAATGTGGATCATGTCTGATGGATTGATTAGATAGATGACCCAATGCCAAGGTGAGCACGTGGCGAGGGCTGAATGGTATGAGGGTGTATAAACATTTCATATAGCTAACGTTACGCCCCAGGGTACCAGGGCGAACCCTGTTGCACTGAAGCCCTTATCCCTCTACCATGGACCTCTGGGGGATGAACTGTTTTTGTCCTCTAATGTTTACGCGAATTTCACTCATTATAATAAAACACCGTCGCTACACTAAGTCTGCCATCTGTGAACATAGTCTTGACAAAGCTCGCCATTATATCAGATTTGATAAACCACAAGTCCTCGCAAAAGAACACAGATTCCAACCAAGGATGATCCGTGAGGCTATTGAAATTAAAAAACATCCTAATTTCAATAGAGAAGATGGCTGGCTTCTACCACCTGCTTGGGATCCCATTATTAAAATTATCAAATCAAAATCCAAGCATAATATGTCACAGATTAAAGATACAGTTAGCACGAATTTTATGGCGGGTAATTAATATTTTTACAAGCCCGCCGTTTCGGATACTTTACGCCCGCGTTTTGCGTTAGTACATTTGTTTCGTTATAATTATAATAAACTAGCTGTTCCCCGCAGCCTCGCCCGCGTTAACTTCGATTTAAAGCCGTTGACGGATTGATGATGATTATTTTTATAGCCTAAGTTAAAACATCAGCTATCTGTCAGTGAAAGTCCCGTCAAAATTGGCCCTGCCGTTTCCAAGATTAGCCGGAACAAACAGACAGACAGACAGACAAAAATTGTAAAAAATGCTATTTTGGTATGTGTATCGTGTATACATCCATATCCATTCAATAAAAAGTGGTTATTTTAATGTTACAAACAGACACTCCAATTTTATTTATCTGTATAGATGTATATTTGTTGATACAACTCTAACTAACTAATAATGCATTAATTTCGACCAAATTAGTTACCATACAAACGGTTCTTGTCAGTTAATCTTAAAAGATAGACAGATACTGTCGCGGACTTTTTTTTAGATCATTTAAAGATAAATAATTCTTTCACACATATTTTTTGTGTATCTTGAACCGTTTTCGCAGCGCAAGCAAAGGAAGATGGATAATCTTCCCCGTTTTTTACACATTTTTCACTGTTTCTTCGCTCCTATTAGTCGCAGCGTGATGTTATAATATAGCCTAAAGCCTTTCTCGATAAATGTTCTATTCAACATAAAAATATTTTTTCAATTCGAACCAGTAGTTCCTGAGATTAGCGCGTTCAAATAAACAAACAAACAAACTCTTCAGCTTTATAATATTAGTATAGATTAGGTACTTAACTCTAATAAGAAATCTAATACTTTATAAGTTCATTGTATCAACCTTTAACGATAATTAAGCTTCTTCGTCTACGACAAAATAATTCCATATCTTACATAATTATTTTTAACACTAAAACTATACACCAAATAATTTTTAAATCTTCCCGTTTTTATCACAATCCCAATTTTAAATATAAGCGTGTTACATTTTTACAGCAAGAGGAAGAAGGTGCTAAATGTTCTTAATTATAAGTTTCACTTCTGACATGTGTAGGTACTCTGTACGCACGCACTTTTTTTTTCGAAAGAGTGCACTTCTGAGGTAGTCCCATGATACTAGGATACATGATATAGGTAACTAGGATCTGATGATGGTATATAGAGAATTCGAGGGGTATTTTGAAAATCGTAGGAGCAAAATGGCAACATTAGTTTGTAGTAACAAATGTTTACTGCAGCGCCCTCTGGTGAGTTAACAACGTAACACCTATCTAATAACATGCTTCAAACAAATCCAAACCCATCTCTGAAAACCGCATCAAAATAGCACTAGTAGTTTTGGAGATAAATGACAAAACAGGTTTGCACACACAAACTGCCTCTCACCCCAAACGCATATACAGTCTCCGTTCCGTCGAGGTTAAAAAAAAGAAACATCAAAAACCATTCGTAATCGGGTCACATGCATGCAAAATAAAACTTGAGAACGGATTGAGTGAAGATGGCCTAGTGGGTATAGGCTCGATCCAGACCCGTGCCCAGTAGTGGTCCATATTATAAGGGTTGATATAATAATTATATATAATAGTAATATATAATAATACTTTTTTTTTTCTTTAACGCCGGGAAATGCTCTGAGGCATCCCGCGGGGGAGTGGGTCGCCCCACGCGGGTATGTGGGACTCGCTGCGCCCGACAGCTGGTAAGTGGACGCAGCTCTACTGGCTAAAACCCGGCGAGTGCCACCGATGCTGCCTTTGGTGAGGTGCCCCGGATCTAATAAACAAACAGGGCACCTCGACGGCTAGTCAGTCCCGCAAGGGACCGACGCCACCTCCACAGAGGGGTTGTCCCGCACCACAGAACAACCCCTCCTAACGTCGGGACAGTACAATGGGATGAGGTTCCCATCACCCCTTGCCCCCTGCTCTTCTGTCCCCTCTTCTTATAAGAAGGGTACAAAGAGCCCCCTCGGCCCAATTCGCTTCGCCCAAGGTGCACCGGCTCACCCTAGGTTACTGAACCCCACCGCCACGACAAGGCTTGAACCATGGTGGGGAATATATAATAATACTAACGCAGCGGAGGGTTGATTTTTTTTTCTTTAACGGCGGGAAATGCTCTGAGGCATCCCGCTGGGGAGTGGGTCTCCCCAGGTATGTGGGACACGCTGCGCCCGAAAGCTGATAAGTGGACGCAGCTTTACCCACTAAAACCCGACGAGTGCCACCAATGCCGCCTTTGATAAGGTGCCCCGGATCTAATGAGCAAACAGGGCACCCCGACGGCCCCTTAGGGAACCGTCGCCACCTCCACAGAGTGGTTATCCCGCACCAAGGAACAACCCCTCCCAACGTCGGGATGGGGTGCAATGGAGTGAGGTTCCCATCCTCACCCCTTGTCCACTGCTCTTTTGTCTCCTCTTCTTATAAGAGGGGTACAAAGAGCCCCCTCGGCTCAATAAGCTTCGCCCAAGGTGCTGGGCACACCTTAGGCTACTGAGCCCCACCGCCACGTCAAGGCCTGAACCATAACTAATAGATATAATAACGTTACAGGTAAAATTGAAAAGTGAAACGTTTCGGGTGAAACTGTTACGTATCAGAACTAATGGCTAAGAATTATTTATTACCAATATTGCTTTAGCACAGAGTTTAATCCAAAAACATACAGCCATTGCTCGACAAGAGGAAGGTTTTAATTCGAGTCAAATGTCAACTGTTCAAACTCATCTCGATCACCAAGATATGGGATTTAAATTGCCACATATACAAATTGCGAAGTTCGACGGATGCTTCTTTAAAATAAAATTAATTTGAAATTATAATTCTTAGCCAAACAAAAATTATTTTGATTTGAAATGGCCAGTACTGCAGAACGGCAATTTCATAGGGAAAGACCTATTATATGATGGGTTGTACTTATAAAATAAATAAATAAATAGATCTGAATTGATACATGGTCGAATTTACGCAGTCCAAAAATGAATTTAAAGCATTAATTTTTTTTATTTTATTTAAATTAAAAGCGCTCCAGTTTATTCAACTGATCACACAACAACAGTGAGATTAGTAAAGCTCACATTCGCATAATCCATAATGGGAAGAAGTATGGTGTGTGCAAGGGCAATCTTTGTAGGAATAGGCAAGAAGTTTGAAAGTCTCCTGAGTGACGCAAGAGTCGCAAAATATTTCCCACTGATTTCTTTTATATGGTTCGTCCAGGATAAAGTAGAATCCATATATATTCCGAGATTTTTCACATTAGAGCTAAATGGAATGTCAAAATTATATCTTATATCTTTAAATGAGCAATTCTTGTATATACATATAAATGGGATCTCGGAATCGGCTCCAACGATTTCCATGAAATTTAGTATACAGGGGGTTTCGGGGGCGATAAATCGATCTAGCTAGGAATCATTTTTAGAAAATGTCATTTTATTAAAAAAAAAAAATACCGAGCAAAGCTCGTTCATCCGGGTACTTTTATCCTAATGGAAGGTATATTACAGTAGTTTAGCCGAGATATAATAACGTTGACTCCCAATTATCAGTCCAATATTTTATATACCAATGATCAAGGTCAATGTTTACTTTAGCGATCGCATGCATTATGTCCTCATAATTAGAGTGAGCGTAGATTTAAAGATCGATTCGATCGATCGAGATTAAATATAATATGTATTTATTTTAATGTTTGTGTTGTCAACAACTCTCGGCCTATAAAATCGATAGCCTCTAATCTAATCTATCTAATAAATCTAATCTCGAAATAATAAAATCGGTGTCGACAAGATGGCGGTGCAGCGCGTAAATACGTAAAAGCAGGGACTTGAAAACGAAATTAATTTCGTTCCGTTACACAAAATGTTATCTCATAACGTTCCAAAATTTGTAACGTTACTGGATCGCAATGCAACGTATAATCGTTATAAAATAATACGGTGAAAATATTCGAAACGTTATGTGTACAGTAACGATACTGTATAATATTATATCGTTCTGATACGTAACAGTTTCACCCGAAACGTTTCACTTTTCAATTTTACCTGTAACGTTATTATATCTATTAGTTATGGTTCAGGCCTTGACGTGGCGGTGGGGCTCAGTAGCCTAAGGTGTGCCCAGCACCTTGGGCGAAGCTTATTGAGCCGAGGGGGCTCTTTGTACCCCTCTTATAAGAAGAGGAGACAAAAGAGCAGTGGACAAGGGGTGAGGATGGGAACCTCACTCCATTGCACCCCATCCCGACGTTGGGAGGGGTTGTTCCTTGGTGCGGGATAACCACTCTGTGGAGGTGGCGACGGTTCCCTAAGGGGCCGTCGGGGTGCCCTGTTTGCTCATTAGATCCGGGGCACCTTATCAAAGGCGGCATTGGTGGCACTCGTCGGGTTTTAGTGGGTAAAGCTGCGTCCACTTATCAGCTTTCGGGCGCAGCGTGTCCCACATACCTGGGGAGACCCACTCCCCAGCGGGATGCCTCAGAGCATTTCCCGCCGTTAAAGAAAAAAAAATCAACCCTCCGCTGCGTTAGTATTATTATATATTCCCCACCATGGTTCAAGCCTTGTCGTGGCGGTGGGGTTCAGTAACCTAGGGTGAGCCGGTGCACCTTGGGCGAAGCGAATTGGGCCGAGGGGGCTCTTTGTACCCTTCTTATAAGAAGAGGGGACAGAAGAGCAGGGGGCAAGGGGTGATGGGAACCTCATCCCATTGTACTGTCCCGACGTTAGGAGGGGTTGTTCTGTGGTGCGGGACAACCCCTCTGTGGAGGTGGCGTCGGTCCCTTGCGGGACTGACTAGCCGTCGAGGTGCCCTGTTTGTTTATTAGATCCGGGGCACCTCACCAAAGGCAGCATCGGTGGCACTCGCCGGGTTTTAGCCAGTAGAGCTGCGTCCACTTACCAGCTGTCGGGCGCAGCGAGTCCCACATACCCGCGTGGGGCGACCCACTCCCCCGCGGGATGCCTCAGAGCATTTCCCGGCGTTAAAGAAAAAAAAAGTATTATTATATATTACTATTATATATAATTATTATATCAACCCTTATAATATGGACCACTACTGGGCACGGGTCTGGATCGAGCCTATACCCACTAGGCCATCTTCACTCAATCCGTTCTCAAGTTTTATTTTGCATGCATGTGACCCGATTACGAATGGTTTTTGATGTTTCTTTTTTTTAACCTCGACGGAACGGAGACTGTATATGCGTTTGGGGTGAGAGGCAGTTTGTGTGTGCAAACCTGTTTTGTCATTTATCTCCAAAACTACTAGTGCTATTTTGATGCGGTTTTCAGAGATGGGTTTGGATTTGTTTGAAGCATGTTATTAGATAGGTGTTACGTGCGGACCATACGATAGTTCCCGCGCCGGGCCAGTACGACGAGGAGAACACCGCTGGGGTTTAGTGGGTAGTGTCTGCGTCCAATTACCATCACCATCTCTTCGGGCGCAGAGAGTCCCACATAACCCCCGGGCTCCCCCGGGCCTGGTGGTATGCATAAGAGCATTCCCCAGCGTCAACAAAAAAAAAAAAAAAAAAAAAGGTTAGGTTAGGTTAGGTTAGGTTAGGTTAGGTTTTTTTTTTTTTTTTTATTTAAATGCCGCCTTTTCCCCCCCTACACCGGTGGTGGAGGGCCTTTTTTTCTCGCGTTTTTAATTTTAATCTATATGATTATTTTATTTATTATTTATTGCAATATCATATTAGTAGCTAATTTATTTTACGAGCTTCTTTTATGTTCATGTTTTTTCAATATATGTTAATATTGTTTACATTGTAATTATCTATTTCGTTGTAGTATTTTTTAAATTTTTAATTCTCTATTTATTTATTTTCCATCTTTTAATATATTGTTTTATTTGATCTTTATGTTATTTACTACCTGTTTGGTGAGTTTGCAGATTAAGTTGTCCTTGTTTTAGTTTCTATTTTATTTCTTTCTTACATAGAATATCTATATTTATTTTATCTTTAATTTTTATTACTAATAAATTATTTCTTTTATTATAAAGAGTCTAAGGTTTTTATTTAAAATGTTCTATATTTTTGTTGTTACTTTTTTTTTTTTTTTTTTTTTTTTTCTGGAATTGGGTATCAAACTCCAAGTCCATTCTTTGTCCACCTGTGCTGATGTTGCAATAATTTATTCCACAATAAATATTTAACATCGCCTTTTCTTATCTTTCTTTTCTTAGAATTTGGTGCCCAACTCCGATTGAATTTCTATGCAAGATAAAATGTTTAGGGTTACAGTGCGCCCCACAGACTCCACACGTGTTCCCCAATAGCACGAATTGACACTGCACAGCTGAAATTTGATTTGAGATTATCTGACCAAGATTTCGCTTATGGAAATCCCGATCAGATGTCCCAAATTGCCGTGTGTCTTTGTTTTCAGATTTGCGCCAAGAACACCCTCAGCTATACGCTGTCGTGGACCGCGCCAGCGCATCCCACTTTCGTCGTTCTGGACATTTGTCGCTAAAAGCATCGTGGTCCGTTTGCTCCTGATTTGCTTTTACGCAATTACAGCATTTAGGGGCTCCCCCCTCTGGCCGCTCAGGGCAATCCGCTTTCTTGTGCGGTCCTGCACAGTGGCTGCACATTTCGATGCTCTCCGTGCAGAACCGCTTGCTGTGCCCGTAACCGAGACACATAGAGCACTGCACTAGTGGGGATTGATCCGCAACTCTAACCCGTTGTAAATCAATCCTCACTCTGCCTTCCTTTGTGGCTCTGGTCCATATAATTGGGGACACTTTGAGCACTATGTGATGAGCTAAGGGGTTTCTTGCTTTCTTTTTAAATTTTATTTCAACTCTGTCTTCGTCCTCCCTTAGCTCATCAAATAGGTGCTTATTTTGTGCCCTAAGCGCGCTAAGGACCTCCTTATCGGTGTTATACTTCATAACATCAAATATTATGATAAGAGGGTCCTTGTTCTTGATGTCGGCAACGCTTAGGTGTGTCTCGGCTACTTTTAATCTCTCCTTGATTTTTTCCCTTTCCTCCTTGCTCCTACAGCCCACGATGACTTTACGGTCCTTTGCCTTCCTTATACTTTCTATCACTACCCCTCCCTCCTTTGCATTCACTGCCCTCCTTATCCTCTCTAGAACCTCCTCGCCGGTTTCCATCTCGTCTCTCGGGGTGACGACGACCGAGTGCAACGTGGCCTTCTCTGCTACCTTTTCGGGCTTACTGCCTGCCGTTACGCTCGCGTACGTTGCCACCTCCAGAGATTCCTGATGTTTTCTCATGGTGTTATGTAGATCATCCAGTTTCTCGGCGGTGTGTTTTAATAACAAGGAGTGTTCTTCGAGTTTACCGAGGAGGGCGTCGTGGTTTGGGGAGGGCGCGGTGGTTGCGAGTGGAGGCTGTATAGGGGCCTCCTCTCTTTCCACCATCCGCTCTTTACCAGTCTCCGACTCCTTCACAAGCTGGTAGAGCCGATCCAGCGCTGCGATAACCCCTTCCTTAATATCTGTTTTTAAGTTCCTCGAGTTACTGAGGTGGAGCTTAGCCTTATTAAGGCAGGCCCTTGCCTCGGCAACTCGGTTTGCGAAGGTCGGTTTCGGGGGAGGGCTCCCAGAGCATACCGGTGGTGGCTTACAAGCTGACGCCTTCGGTCTCTGCTTCTGGGTGGCCGCCGCCGCGACCGACTTCTTCGGTGATGACTTGGTCGGGGATATCGGTTTGGCAGTTTCGAACGCCTCTATGCTCCTCCTCACTTGCGAAGGGCCGGGGTTTTGTGGAGGGGTACGAAAACCAAACATCTTTTGGTAGTTAATGTTGATAATTTAAAAACAAACAGTAAACAATAAGATTCTGGTCCAAAGGGACGATACAATTAATGAACAATTCGCGGCTAACCTAATATATGATTAAATAACTATTCCCAATAGGGGTGTATATAATAATTCAATATTTAGTCAGTAAAATTTGAGGCAAAAGACCTATGTCAAAATAAATTAAAACTTAAAATCTAAATATAAATAACTTTGTCGGTTCCAATCGGATCTCAGTACTCCAGAACAATATATTTTTGGTTTTTATTGAAGAATATGAATCCAAAACCAAAATTTCAAATTTAATAATTAAAAATTTTCAGGGTCGACCAAAAACAAGCAAAATCCACCTCACTAAGCAAGAACGGGAGAGGTGGGCGGGCGAATTTGGCACTTTCCTTTGTCGGATCTCGACGAGCGAGGTGTCAAACGACGCGGGAGAGCGCCAGGTATATTGCTGGATCAAAAGTGGGATGACTCGCCCAATAGTGGGCAAGATTTGGTCAAAAATGTGGGAAAATTTACAATATCTATATGAAAAGTTAAAAATTTAGTATGAAACTATTGTCAAATTTTGATATAGAATGAACGACGAGACCGAGATACACGATATATAGCACCCCTAGGCGCTGCGAGTCAAATAGTGTAGGTATAAGTCCGCAGTATAGCGGATTCGAATCAAATCGCTAACTAATTTCTTTTATTTGCAGGTGCTTCCGGGTGAGAAGCTAGTCGAGATGGGTATCTACAGATGCGCAGCGACGGACCGACGATGATGAAAACAAGAAATTTGGAAAAAGTCCACTGAGAGACCGAAGAATTCGAAAATTTATATGAAATTATATGAAAAATACAATGTGTTTTAATTAAAAATTTTCAAAGTCCAAAAAATAGCCAAAATTGATGAAATTTTTATCGAAAATTAGTGGGGTGTATAGGGCCCGCCTATTAGAACCCAAATCAAAAGAAATATTTTACAAAAACCTACAACGAAACCGCCGAATTAAGGAATTTCTAAGAAATTTAATATGGTTAGGTTAGGTTAGGTTAGGTTAGGTTAGGTTAGGTTAGGTTAGGTTTTTTTTTTTTTTTTTTTTTTTTTTTTTTTTGTCCGGGCGCTTAATGGCCCGGCCCGCGTGTCGCCTCTGACGTAATCAGAGAATTTTATTTACATTTATAATTAAAAACATGTTCTCTTATATATTTATTAATATAACTAATCGTAATAATATATATTACATAGTCTGATTGCTAGACGTTTCATTTGTCAGCTAACAAGTATTACACAATGTCAAGTTACATAATATGCAGGCTCTCTTGTATTTTACAATACCTAATCAATTTTTATTTTAACCTTAATAATAACAAACTTTTGACTGCAAGCACACTCTTAAAATCAAACTTGCAGTGTTGATGGCGTATACTTGCAAAGTAGACACTCAACACTGCCTGTTCCTTGCTATCACTTGGCTTGCAGTCTTAATACAATAATTAATAAAAACATTTCTTAATTTCCTATCTGCGACTAGTTTTCCGACATTTACTTTACTTATTTCGCAGTCAAGAGCCTGCTCAGTGTCAAATCGCACTCCCGCTGTCACGGGACATTCAAAGAGGATGTGTGCAACAGTTTCGTCTACTCCAGGTTCGCAGATGCACGATGGGGTATCCTTACACTTAAAACGGTGCAGGTAACCTGAAAAACCACCGTGCCCCGTCAGAACCTGGGTGATTATACCAGCTGGTTTGATTTTCCTAGCAATTTTAAAGGCTTTAATCGCATCCGGGAAGAACATTCGTGTAACGGCCGCTGTCTCACCTGACTGATAGCGCCGGTTCCATTCGTCAAGGGACTCCATTCGGATGCACCTCTTGACGTATGAAACCGGACACTGATCGTAGTCAGGTTTCCTCTTTAGTTTGAGGGCGGCCTCTTTCGCTAGGTGGTCAGCGCGTTCATTCCCTATAAGTCCCGCATGTGCTTTGATCCAGAACAGGGACACTTCCTTGTTCTGGAGTCTACTTCTATAAATATTGCTTCTACTTTCGACAGCTAAGGGGTGCATGGAGTAAGAATTCCCAACTGTCTCGAGGGCAGAGCGTGAGTCGCTTATGATGGCGAAACTCATTTCATCCTGCCGTAAAATTAACCGTGTTGCTTGACATATGGCCAGAAGTTCCGCCTGGTAGACTGTGCAGTACGACGGCAGTTTAAGTTTGATGGCTTTAGTTTCGGCCTCATTGCTTCTTACAGACAATGCGGCGCCCACCTTGCCCTCAATCTTGCTGCCGTCGGTGTAAAATTGTACCGCTTGGTGTACGTGGGTGTCCACTTCTTGTTGGTCCACCAGACTTATGAAGTTCATGTCCATATGTCCAGCAGGATGCGGGGCCAAGCTGTAGGCCGTTTTTCTTTCCACCTCACCGCCTCCTAGCACTGGCTGGGGTACTCCTCTCTTCGCCTCATACAATGATGCGGCTTCGCGTATGCGAATGTCGAGAGGCAGTAGCCCAGTCAGCGCCAGTGCTGAGTTCAGCGAGACGGTGCGGTAGGCTCCACACAACTTTTGGGCGAAACCCCTTTGGACTGCATTTAGCTGTTTCTGCACTCCGAGTTTATTAGTTGCCGGGGCCCAGGCGCTGGCGGCATAAGAGACTATAGGCTCCACCGTGGCCGTGTATATGACACGTACGACCTCCGGATGGAGTCCCCAACTTACTTTGGCGGCTCTTGACAGTTGTTTGTAAATGTTAATAGCCTTCCTACAGATGTTCGAGGAATGGCTATTAAATGTCAATTTGTGGTCTATAGTGAGCCCCAATATCTTAATCTCCTTCTCCATACCAATCTCCACCCCTCCCATGGTCAGCCGAGGGACGTCGAATTTAAGTTTCCTTGTAAGCAACATCGCTTTAGTTTTATGCGGAGCAAAGGTTAACTTATTCCCGACGCCCCACGACCGAACCAGCGAGAGGGCCGCGTTGGCACGGCTTTCTACCTCCAGCGCCGTGCTCCCGACAAACACCATCACAACGTCGTCTGCGAAAGCCTGGCAGTCATAGCCCCTATTTTCTAAGTTCTTTAATAACGGGTCAAGGAGAAGGTTCCAGAGAATGGGGCCGCCGATCGACCCCTGCACACACCCTTTTTGGGTGTTTTTGATGTATTCATGTCCAGCGTACCGGACACGGACTTTCCGGTCCTGCAGGTAGCTGTCCATGATTCGCCTCAGATTTACAGGGCACCCTTCTTCAACCAGTCTGACTTTAATAGCCGGCCACCAAGCGTTGTCGAAGGCCCCCTCTATGTCCAGCGACACCACAGTGACGAGCTTTTTGTCTTCTAGACCACTTCGTATGCGGTGCACCAGGTCATAGAGGGCGTCCTCGGTGCTCTTTTGGGGCATAAAGCCGTACTGGCGGGTGCTCATTTTCGGCAGTAAGTGCCATTTTAGCCTTCCGACTATCATCTTCTCCAGAACCTTACCCATGACCGGCAATAGACCTATGGGCCTATAAGATTTAGGGCTAGTATAATCGTCCTTACCAGGCTTCCGCAAGACTACGACTGTAGCTTCTTTCCATATGGTTGGAAAGTGGCCCAACCCAAGACATTTATTCATTAGTGCCAGGTGGAGTTCAGGATCTTTAGCTACCACCCGGCTGCATATATCCGCGGTAAGGCCGTCCCCACCGGGGGCCTTCTTCGGGTTGAAACTTCCCACTGCGGCCTTAAGCTCACCCATCGTAAACGGTGGGTCATGTACTTCATCATGGACACCATCGTTAACGCGGTTTGCCAATGCTCGCATATGCCGATGGCTCGGGTTGTCCTCAGTTTCAAGGTCTTCCGGATAGAAGGTCTCCGCTAGGGTTTTGGCAGAGTCAGCGGGGTCTAAACACACCCCGTCTTTCACGAGTGGCAGATCTTCTTGCCGTTTTGTCGTTTTGCTGATGACTCTATATATGCCTTCCCATACACCTTCCTTATCCTGTTTTCCACAGAAATCTTTCCAGCTGTCTATTTGTGCCTTTTTTGCCTCAAGCTCGTATTCATTCTTAGCTTGCAGATATTCATCGACGACTTTTGCCCTTCGAACAGGCGCCGCACATCGGATTCTGCGCTTCCTCGTGGCTACGCAGCGCTTCATCCCCTCGAGTTTCTCATTCCACCATGGTAAGTTTGGCCTTTGTTTATTTATCTTTATGGGTATGGTACCATTACTAGTGTCTATTATCTGCTCTATTAAATTTTTTGTAAATGTATCGAGTTCAGTTTTATTACAAATTCGGTCTATTTCTATTTTGTTTATTTGTTTTTCCAGCATAAGCTGGGTCAGTTTCTCATGAAACTGGTCCCAGTTGGCCTTCATTGTGTTATATTTTCTGGTTGTTCTATTGATTATTATACCTTTAGTTTTTTGCAGATTAATTTTGAAAACTATACCATTGTGGTCCGAACTCGTGAGATCAGGCGCTACTTTCCAGTCTTCCACGAGGCTCAGCAGATCCTCCGTGCACGCAGTGAGGTCTACGTGGCTGGTGATTCTCCTGCCACCCCTCACTGTGTCGAAGGTCGGAATATCTCCATCGTTGAGCACCTGCAAGTGCATTTCTGCCAGAGTTCCGGCCATGTCCTTGCCTCTATGGTCCACAATTTCACTTCCCCACCAGGTACTTTTTGCGTTGGAGTCACCGCCCATTATAAGTCTTTTTGGGCCTAGCTCATTATATATCTTTTTAATCTGCTCCAGATACCGTTCTATGGGTTGATCGGGTTCAAAGTAGAAGGAACACAGGGTGATCTCCCATGCCGAGGTTCGAACTTTCACCACCACGATGTTGTTGGTGGTGAGAGACGGGCACTGTATAATTTCTAAGTCTTGGTCAAAGACGGCTATAGCTGCTTTGACCGTCCCGTCTCCGGGGCTAGTGTTTTGGAAGATTCTTACTCCCTTGTAGTCCTTCATTCTTTTGATACCCCCCACATACGGCTCCTGGAGCAGCGCTATGGCTATGTTTCTTTTGGTGACCTCCATTATGAGCTCGTTTGTAGCGAGCTCTTTTCGCTGCAGGTTGGCCTGCACTACCAAGTATGTTTCTCTGGTGGGTGAGTGTTTGTTTGCCATTGTTTTGCCTGGGACGCCCTTAACAATACGTTGTCATGGCTCTGGCTAGTGCATCCCATTTACGCCTTATAGGGCAGTCCGGACTGAAAGCATTATGCTCAGTCCGGTCCCGCCTGGCCTGTGCACAATTGCAACATTTCGGGGTGTCACCTGCCAGCCATTTAGGGCAGTCCGCTTTTTTGTGGGGACCAGTGCAGTGGCTGCATACCTCGGATTTCTCCTTACAAACCCGTTTGGTATGGCCATACCCCAGGCAATTCGAGCATTGAACGAGTGGCGTTTGATCCGCCACTCGGATCTTTTGTATGTCCACACGGACGGACTCTGCTGCTATCATACGGGTCCAAATTGTAGGAGAGACCCTGCAGATTAAGTGTTGTATTAGTTTATTTCGAGCTTTCTTCTTGAATATGATCTCGAAACGATCGTGATCTTTTGTGAGGTCTTTAAATATATCTACATTTTGTTTCCGTAAGGCACTTTTGACTTCTTCGTCACTGTTACAAACCATCACATCCTTCAATATAAGCAAAGGATCTTTGTTTTTAACATCCGCTACGCTCAACTCATTCTCTACCTTGCGCAGCCTATCCTTTACTTTTTGTCTCTCATTTTCATTCCTACACCCGACTATAATTTTTCTATCTTTAGCCTTTCTTATTTTTTCTATCTCAACGCCTCCTTCTTTGGCGTTGACGGCTTTCCTAATCCTATTTAATACTTGGTCCCCCGTTTCTGTATCATCCTTGGAGGTGACTACTACTGAGTGTAGCGTGGGCTGCTCCGATGGCCTGCCTCTGCTGTTTCCAGCCGCCACACTTGCGTATGTTTTCGTCACCCCCTCGAGGGTTTTATGATGGTCCTCTAAGGTGTTTTTAAGAGTTTCCATCTTTTCCATATTGGTGTGGATGAGCCTACAGTGCTCCTCCAGCTTTAGGATTAGGGGGTTCTGAGTGGGATCTGTCACTGGAGCAGGGGGGACAGCAGTGGCGGTTGTATAGGTTCCGCCTCTGTCCTGCCATCCCGCTCTTTGTCATGGCTCTTCCCTTTGCATTGCGACTCTGACTCCTTTACCAACTGGTAGAGTCTATCGACTGCTGAGATGACCCCTTCCTTGATCTCGGTTTTGAGATTTCTAGAGTTGCTGAGGTGGAGCTTTGCTTTGTTTAGGCATGCTCTTGCCTCAGCAACCCTAGTAGGGTATTCCACCCTCGGTGGCGGGCTACCCGAAGCCTCCGTGGTAGGTTTACGCAAGACCTCCTTCGGTTTTTGCTTCGGGGGGCCCGCCCTCGCAGGCGGCACCCTTTGTGGAGGGTTACTCTGAGTCGCTTGTCTGCTCTCAAACCCTTCGATACTGCGCCTCACTTTTGAGGTCGCAGTTTTGGCCTCAGACGGTCCTGCCGCCTCGGGCATAGTCGGGGATATTATATTATCTGTCGCCGTGAAAGTCTCGTCGACTTTTTTAATGGGAGTGCGTATGCCCAACATTGTCGTCAGAGGGACGAGTCAAAAAATAAAATCGAAATTAAAATATTAAATATAAAATTATCCAATAAGGGATAATATAAATAAACTAATTTTCAAATAAGCAACTTGTGCTATGTCTAAAATTAAAAGAGAATTTTAATATCTAAGTCGTCCAAAAAGGATCAATAAAACTTAACCTAATAAAAGCTGTGTACAACCCAAAAGGGGCAATTAAAATTGTAGGCAATAAGCCTACGTCAATAACTTAAAATAACTTAAACTATCTTAAAATTAAACTAAACTAAGTCCTAAGAGTATTTTAGAGGAGAGCTGTCAGGGCCAAAAGATGGGCGTGGTCCTTCCGGTTCTTCCGAACTCACTCTCGAATTTCTCCGAAAACGGAGAGAGGAGCTACAGCTCGAGGGGATTCACAAGGGGGGTGGGGTTTGGGGGTCAAGTAGTGGGTCGAAAAAGGGGTCAAGAAGGGGTCAAGAAAAGGATCCAAAAGGGGGGATGGGGTCAAGAAAAAGGGGGAGGGGGTCAAGATAAGGGAGGGGTAAGGGGAGTGAGGGGTGAAAGGGGAGAGGGGAAGGAAGTACACGAGGGAACTCTAAGGACTGCGAAGACGAAGAGCAGCAGCAGCACCGCGATGATGATGACGAAGTGACGATGCCTGTGACGTCAGAGTTGTAAAAGTCTCGAATGTTCGAGTGACGTCAGCAGGGTGTGGAAACTTCCACGTCGTCGCCTCCGCCTAGGTGTGCTATGACTAATGCAAGGGAGTGGCTTGTGGCGTGATATAATTTCGTCGTCGCAACTGCGTAGTAACTTAAGCGACGACGTCGACTGTATGTAATTTGGTAATATCTTTAAAATGGGTAACTAGAAAATCCTGAAATTTGAAGGGCACTTAGCCTAGGGTGGAACCTAGCCGAAAGCACTATAAAAAGTATAGGCCCTCGATCTAAATTCTCGGCTAGAGCACCTGGAAAAAGGTGTACTTTAAGATGATGGCCACTCCCTTACCTGTGATCCGAAATTCTCGATTTTTGTGCCTCGTTGGTATGTTCCTCTTGGAGTTCACGTATCCGCTTCCAGGAACAGCCGGATGGCTCTCGGTCCTGGTTCTGTAGTCGAGCGAATTTGTGTTCCAAGGTCGTAGCTTGGCGAGTTTGACCGGGAAAAATCCCAAACTCAGCCAAGATGTGGAGGTCACTGGTTGGCACAGGATCACAATTTAAAATACTGCTGCTCTCACTTCAAATCTTACGCCGCACGCACTTTTAGTTTTTAAAATTTTCGGTTTTATCCCGTTTATGCGGTTTCGCCGATCGGATTTCAGAACTTTATAGTGGCCCACGTTGGGCTAGTGCTTGCACACACTTTGACACTATTTTTAACTCACAAGCACTATAAAAACCCTATTTTCACTTTTAAAACTCGCGGAGCTCACTAAAAACGATCCGATCTCTATGGCGGGCGGCGCGCGACTGGGTTAGGTTAGGTTAGGTTAGGTTAGGTTAGGTTAGGTTAGGTTAGGTTAGGTTAGGTTAGGTTAGGTTAGGTTAGGTTAGGTTAGGTTAGGTTAGGTTAGGTTAGGTTTTTTTTTTTTTTTTTTTTTTTTTTTTTTTTTTTTTTTTTTGCAGGCACGCTTTGCGTTACCCACCGCTGCCTTTTTCCTCTGCCAGAGGTCAGAGTCCTTATAGAGCTTCATTTAAAATGTATGTGCAATTTCTTTATTTATATTTTGTAGATATTTACTCTTATTTTGATACAAACTTTTACAATACTATACATACATACTATACAATTTTACACCAATTTGTTCTCATTACTTTAAATAGGTATTGCTTAATCGGTTAGCAATTTTTATACATTGCTTCGTATCCTCATTTCCCACAATACATGATTTTATATACATCATATATTATAGCACATTTTACATTTGTCAAACATTTTGTTTTGTTATACTATTATGGGATGTAAATGTCCCTAGTCAATGTTTTTAATCACTATCGAATTTACTTTTTATTCATATTAATGTCAATACTCTAGTTACAAATTTGGGGATGTAAAAGGTCCCCCTGTCAATTTTTATACCTAACAATACATATGCATATCGCTATTTACACCGTACCGATCAACAACTATACATAATATATTATTACATATTATAGAAAATAAATATATATATACATGTATATTCTGGGCTAGGGGGTGTAAATGGTCCCCTAGCACACCCACACTTCCTCTTCCCCTATTCCGAACCCTCTCCCCTATGCCTTCTTCCTCTGTCTCTCTCATTCATCCTTCACCACATTCATCATACCATTTCATTCTTCTCTTTCATTCCAGGTGTGGCTTACCACGTGATTTCCCGAGCTGGCACTGCGTCCCGTATCCTGCGTCACCTCATGGATTCCTGTTTTACATCTTAGCTGGTTCCCCGGACTACAATGACATGTGAGTATAATGTGTGTTCCTTGTTTGGATTTCCGTGTATATTATGTGTTGTTTTGTCTCCTCCGTGTTTAATGTGAATCCTCGTTATTATTTGTGTGCTGTGTGTTGTGTTAGTGCCTTGTGGAGTTGATTGTCTGCTTAACAATAACCGGGCTAGCTTCTGTCAAGAAGTTCGCCCAGTTTGCTTTGTGTGTGTTTGTGCATGTTATCTGTGTTTTGTTTGTGCCTGTTGTTCTGTGTTGTCTGTTGCCAAACAAGATGTCACTGCAGTCAAACCTAGCCTCGACTGACCAGTTCACCACTAGGTTCGGCAAGTGCCTTGTACGCGCTGTCACATCACCGTGGTAGGCACACATGGTCCCCCTTTTGCCTTGGCGAACCTCAGCAATACATAACCACAGAGCGAGCCAGAGCGTCCCATTTCTTTCGTACCTCACATTCATTGCTGAAAGCGCTGTGCCCCGTGCTGCTTATCCCCGCCCTGCTGCAATTGCAGCAGTTCGGGGCCTCTCTGTTTGCCCACTGTTGGCAGTCGGTCCTCATATGAGGACCTCCACAGTGGGCGCATACCTTACCCTTCTCCGTGCATAGCCTCCTCGTATGCCCATACATAAGACAGCCGGAGCACTGCACCAGTGGGGTCTGGTCTTCGACCCTCACGCGCTGCAAATCTACGTACAACCTTTCTTCTTCCACGCATCTCTTCCACACTCGCGGGGACACTCTGACTACTATGTGGCTCTGTAGGGGGTTCCGTGCACGCTTCCTGTACAGGATTTTCAATTTCCCCTCCTCCCCCTGAATGTCCTCAAAGATGGCCCTATTCTGATTTTGTAGGGCTTTCTCAATCTCCTCGTCATTATTATAGTTAAATACATCTTTGAGAACAATCAGGGGGTCCCTATTGCTCACATCCTCTACCTTCAGTTCTGGCTTCCCTCTCAGCCGCTCCTTCACCTTTTCTCTCTCTTCCCTACTTCCGCAACCTACCACTACTCTTCTTTCTTTTACCTTCTTCACCTTCTCTACCTTCACCCATCCGTCAGTCGCGTTAACTGCGTCGCGGATTCTTGTGATGATCTCATCACCCGTGTGCTGGTCATCGGATGATGAGACCATCACCGAGTGAAGTGCGCCCGGTCCTCTTTGCCTGGGCACCACTCCGCTCGCCGCAACCTTGGCATATGATGCACTTGTGCCATTTGCCTTACACTCCTCCATTATTTTATGTAAACTTTCTAACTTGTCATTATTCTTCTTTATCAGTTCCGTCTGTTCTTCCAGTTTACTAATGATCTTCTCATGTTCGGGTGAAGCTACTATCTCCTTCTCGTTTTCTTTCGCTATCTCATCCCCTTTTTTACCGCCCGACATCTCCTTGACGAGGGCGTATAATCGGTCTAATTGGGCGAGGACTTCGTTTTTAATTTCGGTTTTTAGGTTTCTCGCACTACCCAGATGGAGCTTGGCTTTGATGAGGCAATTTTTTGCCTCGGCCAGTTTGGAGACTGGCTTAGGCTTCTCCTGGGTAGTGGTAGTCCTCGCCTCAAACTCTCCGCTGATACGCCGGACGGTACGGGTCTGATCGAGCTGTGGTGATCGCATCATGATGTTGGGTGTTTACAAAAAAATTAGCTTATATAAACTATAAACTGTATTACGTAAGTTTAAATAAATAAAAATAATAATGAAAAAGTAGTTATAGTTAGGACCCTTCTTGGGCGGCAGCAATATAATCAACAATATGTTTTGATTTGGTTAACACTAATAATAATTTAACTTGTAAATATGTATATAGAATATAGTACGAAAATAAGGCAAAAGCCACTGAAGTTAAAACATAAAACTATAGTTATACTAGGTCAATAAACCAGTATAAGTCAAGATGTGTAATAAGTAATATGTAGTCAATTTGAGAACTATAAAGATTTTCGTCTGTGTGTAATGGTAGTTTATAGTGTACCTCGAGGTCCCTGAACAAAATTTTATTACGTTTTACTGTGGAATTTGAAACAGTGTCAAAACTACTGAATTTAATACTTCTACTCTTAATTTTTATTTTTAAGACTAAGCAAAAATCACCTCAACAGTGAGAAACGGGAGGGTGGGAGGGCGAAATTTTGCACTTCCCAACGTCCGATCCCGACAAGCGAGGTGTCAAACGACGCGGGAGAGCGCCAGGTATATAACTGGATCTAAAGTGGGATGACTCGCCCAATAGTGGGCAAGTTTTGGTCAAAAATGTGGGAAATTTTACAATATCTGTATGAAAAGTTAAAAATTTAGTATGAAACTATTGTCGAATTTTGATAAAGAATGAACGACGAGACCGAGATACACGATATATAGCACCCCTAGGCGCTGTGAGTCAATAGTGTAGGTATAAGTCTGCAGTATAGCGGATTCGAATCAAATCGCTAACTAATTTCCTTTATTTGCAGGTGCTTCCGGGTGAGAAGCTAGTCGAGATGGGTATCTACAGATGCGCAGCGACGGACCGACGATGATGAAAACAAGAAATTTGGAAAAAAAATCAATGAGAGACCGAAGAATTCGGAAATTTATATGAAATTATATGAAAATACAATGTGTTATAATAAAAAATTTACAAAGTTCAAAAAAATAGCCAAAATTGATGAAATTTTTATCGAAAATTAGTGGGGTGTATAGGGCCCGCCTATTAGAACCCAAATCAAAAGAAATATTTTACAAAAACCTACAACGAAACCGCAAAATTAAGGAATTTCTAAGAAATTTAATATGGGTTAGGTTAGGTTAGGTTAGGTTAGGTTAGGTTAGGTTAGGTTAGGTTAGGTTTTTTTTTTTTTTTTTTTTTTTTTTTTTTTGTCCGGGCGCTTAATTGGCCCGGCCCGCGTGTCGCCTCTGACGTAATCAGAGTTTTAATATCTTTTTAAAAATTTATTTCCAATAAACAATAATAAAACTAGTTGATTGTATATAATAATTTTATCGTAATGTAAAAACATATTACGACGTCTGATTACTGGACGTTTCATTTGCCAGCTAAAATATCATAGGTTAGGTTAGGTTAGGTTAGGTTAGGTTAGGTTAGGTTAGGTTAGGTTAGGTTAGGTTAGGTTAGGTTAGGTTAGGTTAGGTTAGGTTAGGTTAGGTTAGGTTAGGTTAGGTTAGGTTAGGTTAGGTTAGGTTTTTTTTTTTTTTTTTTTTTTTTTATTGTCCGGGCGCTTAATTGGCCCGGCCCGCGAATATCCCCTGACTGAATCAGAGACTTTGTTTCTCTTTTTGTTATTTATTTACATTTTTTATATTTATTTATTTAGTACACATTACATTTATAAGCTTGCGAATAATTTATATTTCTAATTTAAAACATTGTGAAGTTGAAATTATATACACGTTTTCTATACATACAAAATTCTATATTTTCTGTTTTTAAACTAATATTCGACAACCAAAGCCCATCGGAGACGTCCCCCACGATTCGACGCGCCGCATACGAAGTGGTCTAGAAGCTCGTCACTGTGACGCGTCGGAGCACAAGGGAGCCTCCGACAAAACCTGGTTCCCGATTCAGTTTACCAATTTTTAACATTTATTTAAATTTCTAATTTTTTACAATTTCTTCATTTTAACATTAATGCTTTGTGATTTACATTTAATAACACCTTATGTACATTTACCAATAACAGGATAACATTTACCATGGTTACCTAGTTGTGCAATTTATTAAAGTTGCCATAAACATTAACACTGAGTCCAGTTTGCAATATTTTATAAAAGTAGATATTATTTGCAAAATCAAACTGAACTCCGAACAGGGTTTGCGCAGGTCCGCATGCTTGCTCCTTTTTAATACTGTGCATATGTTAAAGCTGATATTATTATAATAACAACTTAACATTGCCTTTCTCTTTTTTATACCTTCGTGCAGACCTACGCCCAACTCCTTTGCAACACCGACATAAAACTCAGCCTATAGACAGAAACTGCTTTTATGGGGTGAAAAGCCAGCATGATATAAAGGATATCATGGATATCGCTGAGGGAAGGAGGACCGATTCTGCTGTGCCGTATTCCATTACATGCAAATAATAATCTGACTAGAGTGTCTCTCAGAGAGACTCCAGCCAGATGTGGCTGCCGTTTCCGGTTTCCAGCTAGTGTCAGTCCCCCATCTCGCGAGGATATGCAATATCCTGCGTGCGTGCCCTCAGCAATACGCCGTAGTGCTTCTGGCCAGTGCATCCCATCTACGTCTAACCGGACACTCCGTGTCGAAGGCGTTATGGTCTAACTGCTCCATCTTGGCCTGCGTGCAGTTGCAACAAACTGGCAACTTGCCCGCAGACCAAGCAGGACAGTCTGCCTTTTTGTGCGGTCCTGCGCAGTGACTACACCTTTCAGTAGTATCCACGCAGAATCGCCTACTGTGCCCATAGCCGAGGCATAAGGAGCATTGGACGAGGGGGGACTGATCTGCAACTCGAACTCGTTGCAGATCTATCCTTACCGTGCCTTCTCTGAGTATCCTCGTCCAAATAGGTGGGGACACCTTCAGGACCACGTGGTTCGTCAAGGGGTTTCTGGTTCTCTTTTTATATTTTAGTTCTACCCTATCATCCTCCCCACGTAGGTCCTTAAAGATGTCCACATTCTGCTTCCTCAGTGCGGTTAAGACCTCTTCATTAGTGTTATAAGCCATAACATCTTTAAGTATGACTAATGGGTCCTTGTTTTTTATGTCGGCCACACTGAGGTGCTCCTCCGCCTGCTTCAACCTATCCTTCAGTTTCTGCCTCTCTTCCCTACTTCTACATCCCACGATAACCTTCCTGTCTTTTGCCTTTCTCACCCTTTCAATTTCGATGCCCCCTTCTTTTGCTTTGACGACACTCCTAACCCTCTCGAGAACCTGTTCACCGGTCTCATACTCATCCTCGAGGTGACCACTATGGAGTGGAGGGTGGTTTGGTCCGGATTCCTGCCGGTTTTTCCACCAGCCACCACACTCGCATACGTGACCATCTCCAGGGATTCGTTGTGTCTGTTGATGTTGACACGCAATTCCTCAAGTTTCTCGGTAGAGGCTCTCAGAAGGGTGGAATGTTCGTCCAGCTTTTTCATTAAATCGTTATGTAGCTGAGGGACTACGCTTGGAGGAGGGTGTAAAGGGCCCTCCTCTTCCGCTGTGATTTTCACCTCAGCTTGGCCCTTTTCAGCTTCTGATTCTTTGACCAGCTGATATAATCGGTCTAGAGCAGCAACTACCCCTTCTTTAATATCTGTCTTAAGATTTCTCGAGTTGCTGAGGTGGAGCTTAGCCTTGTTGAGGCACGCCCTTGCCTCAGCCACTCTGTTGGGGTACGTCGGTCTCGGCGGTGGGCTTGCAGAGCTAGCCGGTCCTGGCTTACTGTTTAACGCCTTCGGCCTCTGCTTTGCAGACACAGTCGCCGAGACCGCCGCATTCCGTGGAGAAACCTTGGACGGGGATGCAGGCTTGCCGGTTTCGAATACCTCAATACTTCTTCTGACTTTTGAGGTACCGGCTTTTTTGTCTTCGGCCTTATTTGGGGGGGTTCGTAGTCCAAACATTCTTGTGCAGTTTAGAATTGTGACGGGTAAGTAAGGTAATATTAGTATGGGGTAAATGTAGCTATAATAATTATTAATCTAACGCAAGCCTATACTATAAAACAAAAGAGAATTTTTGGGATATTTTAGATTAATACCCCAATAGTCGTATAAAGTATATTATTTGTCAGAGGGATTTATTAATAATAATCTGACCTGAGGGTAATATAACTTATGGTTATAATATATTTAAAACACTAAGATATAGAATACTTGGTCAATAAACCAAGTATTGTCAATACATAATATGTCAACAAATAAAATATAATACAATTTGGTCAATAAACCAATAAATGTCGATAAGTTAAAATTGTAGGCACAGCCTAGTCAACAAAAAACAGTAGTGGTGTACCTACGTCAAAGATAAAATTTTTTAATCAAATAGCCTCAGGTCGATTAAATCTTAGAATTAAACTTAACTAAGTCCTTAGAGTTTTTTGGGGAGAGCTGTCAGGGCCAAAGGGTGGGTGTGGTCCTTCCGGTTCTACGGAACTCACTCTCGTATTTCTCCGAAAACGGAGAGAGGAGTTACAGCTCGAGGGGTTTTTGGGGGGTGAGGGGAAATAAGGGGTAAAGGGGGAGGGGGGGGAATCAAGGAAGTTCGAAAATGGGGGGGTAAATTGGGGAGGGGGGCAAAAAAGGGGGGATGAGAAAAAGGGGGGGAACTCTAAGGACTGCGAAGACGAAGAGCAGCAGCAGCAGCACCGCGGTGATGATGACGAAGTGACGATGCCTGTGACGTCAGAATGTGTAAAGATCTCGAATGTTCGAGTGACGTCAGCAGGGTGTGGAAAGTTCCACGTCGTCGACTCCGCCCAGGTGTGCGATGACTAATGCAAGGGAGTGGCTGTGGCGTGATAAAATGTCGTCGTCGCAACTGCGCAGTAACTAAAGCGACGACGTCGACTGTATATAATTTTGTGATCTCTCGAAAACGGGTAACTACAAAATTCCAGGTTTTGGTGGGCACTTAGCCTGGAGTGGGACCTAGCCGGGGGCACTATAAAAAGTATAGGCCCTCGATCTAGATTTCCGGCTGAAGTGCTTAGAAAAAAGTGTACTTTAGGATAGATGCCACTCCCTTACTGGTGATCCAAAATTCACTTTTTTGGTGCCTGCCTGTATGGTTCCTCTTGGAGAACACGAATCCGCTTTCAGGAGCAGCCGGACTGCTCAGGATCTTGGTTCGGCTGTCGGGCGATTTTGTGTTCCAAGGTACTAACTTGGCGAGTTTAACCGGGAAAAATCCCAAACTCAGCCAAGGTGTGGAGGTCACTGGAAGGCACTGGATCACAATTTAAAACACTACTGCTCTCACTTCAAATCTTACGCCGCACGCACTTTTAATTTTTCTAAATGTCACTTTTCCCACTTTTTGGTTGTATTTCGGGTAGTTTTGATCAGATCTTAAAACTTTTTGGTGGCCCACGTTAGGCTAGCGCTTAGACACAATAATAAACTATTTAAAACCTTTAAGCGCTATAAAAACCTATTTAACACATTTAAAATTCGCGGAGCTCACGAAAAACGATCTGATCACTGTGGCGGGCGGCGCGCGACTCGGGTTAGGTTAGGTTAGGTTAGGTTAGGTTAGGTTAGGTTAGGTTTTTTTTTTTTTTTTTTTTTTTTTTTTTTTATGTCCGGGCGCTTAATTGGCCCGGCCCGCGTGTCGCCTCTGACGTAATCAGAGATATAATTTCTTTAATATTTATTTCAAAAACAATAATAAAACTTTTTTAAATGTATAAATAATTTTATCGTAACGTAAAAACATATTACGACGTCTGATTTCTGGACTTTCCATTTGCCAGTTAAAAATATCGTACAATGTCAGGTTACATGATGCAGGCTCTCTTATATTAAAAATAAAAAGCAATACAATATTCTTTTAGCAAAAGTAATAATAACAAACTTTTGACTGCAAGCACACTCTTAAAATCAACTTGCAGTGTTGATGGCGTATACTTGCAAAGTAGACACTCAACACTGCCTGTTCCTTGCAATCACTTGGCTTGCAGTCTTAATACAGTAATTTATAAAAACGTTTCTTAAATTTCTATCTGCGATTAGTTTCTCGACATTTTCTTTACTAATTTCGCAGTCTAGAGCCTGCTCAGCGTCAAATCGCGCTCCCGCTGTCACGGGACATTCAAAGAGGATGTGCGCAACAGTTTCGTCCACTCCAGGTTCGCAGATGCACGATGGGGTATCCTTACACTTAAAACGGTGCAGGTAACCTGAAAAACCACCGTGCCCCGTCAGAACCTGGGTGATTATACCGGCTGGTTTGATTTTTCGAACAATATTATGGGCTTTAATCACATCGGGGAAGAACATTCGTGTCACGGCCGCTGTCTCACCCGACTGATAGCGCCGGTTCCACTCGTCAAGGGACTCCATTCGGATGCACCTCTTGACGTATGAAACCGGGCACTGATCGTAGTCGGGTTTCCTCTTCAGTTTGAGAGCGGCCTCTTTCGCTAGATGGTCAGCGCGTTCATTCCCTGTCAGTCCAGCATGTGCTTTGATCCAGAACAGGGATACTTCCTTATTCTGGAGTCTGCTCTCATAAATATTGTTCTACTTTCCACAGCTAAGGGGTGCATGGAGTGGGGATTGACAACTGTCTCGAGGGCAGAGCGTGAGTCGCTTATGATGGCGAAACTCATTTCATCCTGCCGTAAAATTAACCGTGTTGCTTGACATATGGCCAGAAGTTCCGCCTGGTAAACTGTGCAGTACGACGGCAGTTTAAGTTTGATGGCTTTAGTTTCGGCCTCATTGCTTCTTACAGACAATGCGGCACCCACCTTGCCCTCAATCTTGCTGCCGTCGGTGTAGAATTGTACTGCATGGTTTATGTGGGTGTCCACTTCTTGTTGGTCCACCAGACTTACGAAGTTCATATCCATATGTCCAGCAGGATGCGGGGCCAAGTTGTAGGCCGTTTTTCTTTTCTACCTCGCCGCCTCCTAGCACTAGCTGGGGTACTCCTCTCTTCGCCTCATACAATGATGCGGCTTCGCGTATGCGAATGTCGAGAGGCAGTAGCCCAGTCAGCGCCAGCGCTGCGTTCAGCGAGACGGTGCGGTAGGCTCCACACAACTTTTGGGCGAAACCCCTTTGGACTGCATTGAGCTGTTTTTGCACTCCGAGTTTATTAGTTGCCGGGGCCCAGGCGCTGGCAGCATAGGAGACAATGGGCTCCACCGTGGCCGTGTATATGACACGTACGACCTCCGGATGGAGTCCCCAGCTTACTTTGGCGGCTCTTGACAGTTGTTTGTAAATGTTAATAGCCTTCCTACAGATGTTCGAGGAATGGCTATTAAATGTCAATTTATGGTCTATAGTGAGCCCCAATATCTTTATCTCCTTTTCCATGCCAATATCCACCCCTCCCATGGTCAGCCGCGGGACGTCGAATTTAAGTTTCCTCGTTAGCAACATCGCTTTGGTTTTATGCGGAGCAAAGGTTAACTTATTCTCGACGCCCCACGACCGAACCAGCGAGAGGGCCGCATTGGCACGGCTTTCTACCTCCAGCGCCGTGCTCCCGACAAACACCATCACAACATCGTCTGCGAAAGCCTGGCAGTCAAAGCCCCTATTTTCTAAATTCTTTAATAACGGGTCAAGGAGAAGGTTCCAGAGAATGGGGCCGCCGATCGACCCCTGCACACACCCTTTTTGGGTGTTTTTGATGTATTCATGTCCAGCGTACCTGACACGGACTTTCCGGTCCTGCAGGTAGCTGTCCATGATTCGCCTCAGATTTACAGGGCACCCTTCTTCAACCAGTCTGACTTTAATAGCCGGCCACCAAGCGTTGTCGAAGGCCCCCTCTATGTCCAGCGACACCACAGTGACGAGCTTTTTGTCTTCTAGACCACTTCGTATGCGGTGCACCAGGTCATAGAGGGCGTCCTCGGTGCTCTTTTGGGGCATAAAGCCGTACTGGCGGGTGCTCATTTTCGGCAGTAAGTGCCATTTTAGCCTTCCGACTATCATCTTCTCCAGAACCTTACCCATGACCGGCAATAGACTTATGGGCCTATAAGATTTAGGGCTAGTATAATCGTCCTTACCTTAGGTTAGGTTAGGTTAGGTTAGGTTAGGTTAGGTTAGGTTAGGTTAGGTTAGGTTTTTTTTTTTTTTTTTTTTTTTTTTTTTTTTCCTTTTCCCCGCGGGGGTAAAACCGCCCCACGGGGGAGTTTATTATTCTTTTACCACTCACCTCTAACTTTATCAGAGTCCTTATTTACAATTTATTTTATTTTTTTACAATTTTTATTTATAAGAAAAAAAAATACATAATATGTTGCTTAATCATTTTTTGAGTAGTTACGCTATTATTTACTTTTTATTACATTTATATTATGATTAATACTGTTAATTTAATATAATACTGAAATTATTTATACATTTATCCTAATAACACCGGTGATTTACGTTATATGAATTTTTATGAATTTTTGATACATTTGCTGAATAACATTTTCATATAGGTTTTATTCTTTATATAATATTATATTTATATAGCTATAGTTTTTATTTATGTGAACATGTTATATAACATTATTTTTACTTTGTGACATTATTTATTTACATCACGCTTTTTTTTTTTTTAGTATTTAAATATTAATTACATAATTATATTATTTCTGTCTCTAGTTTCTGTTTTATATGCTTTACGCTATTAAATAATAATAATATTTTATACTCATACATATTAATAAGCTATTTTTACTAAACACACACTTTTACATTTCTATATTTTACCATACATATTTTACAATTTATACCACTTTAATATAATATAGATACTATTAAGACATTCATAGCATTAATAATTTTATTCCATACATTTTTTAAACATTCGAAACAACACTCACACACGCCTCATCATCAGCGCGTGGCCTCGTCTCCGATCTTTTTCGTGGCACACAGTTTCTCATCTACCACCGCTTTGTCCAACCTCTGCTCGATATCGTATATATCATTAGCAGAAATTGGGCACACGATGGCAGGTGAGGAACTGTTTGGTTTGTGCCGTTCTGATCTAGGTCTGGCGGGTCCTTCCCATTTCCGAATCGCTTCCGATATGAGTCGGGTCCGCCATGCCCAGTCACAACTAGTGGCGTGTGGTGTGTGGTGTATATGGTCTCCGTGCTTCCCGTACGCAGTAACGTATGCGGCAAGACTCGGGGCCGGGAGCTCGGCCCGGCAAACTGTGCAGTGGTGCGGCTGGCAAGCCGGTGGTATGGCCTCGGCCTCGCCATCCCATGGGGATGGCGCGACTTTGACCCAACCACCAGTCTTGCCCTCGTCCATAATATAAATACCTCAGATCGCACGATGCTGGGTCATCTATATACTGCTTTCGGTCTGCCGTGCCGAACTCCATTCCCGTCGGTCTCGCCGGATACGGGGCCCCCAGCGTTGGGCTGCTCCAGGCTGCGCACAGAGTCACGGGGACACCTACTAATATATTATATATGCCGACCTCCGCTACTAAAAATACGCCACTGACATCCGCGCCAGGGTGTCCCATTTCTGTCGTACTATACACTCGTTCGAGAAGGCTCCGTGCTCGACGTTGTCTAACCCCGCCTTGCTGCAGTTGCAGCACTTGGGGGTGCTCTCTGTTGCCACTTATCGCATTCAGTCCTCAGATGAGGACCAGCGCAGTGGCTGCAACAGTCCTTCACATCCTTACAATACTTTCTCGTATGCCCATACCCTAGACAGCGCGAGCACTGAGCCAAGGGGGTCTGGTCTTCGACCCTCACCTTCTGCATATCAATATAAGCGCTTCCCTCATCTATCCATCTTCTCCACACTTTGGGATACACCCGGGCGACAATGTGACGTTGGAGTGGATTTCTTGCTCTTTTCCGGTAGATTATTTCAACTTTGCGTTCCTCCCCCCTAGGCCATCAAAGACGTGCTTATTTTGATTGGCCAAAGCCTTCTCAATCTCCTTGTCTGTGTTATACTCGAACACGTCCTTGAATACCAGAAGGGGGTTTTTGTTCTTAACATCCTCCACTTTCAGGCTATCATTCTTCTTTAATCTCTCTTTCACTCTATCCTTCTCTTTTTCACTCGCACAACCAATTACGACCTTCGCATCCTTCACCTTTCTCATCCTATCCACCTTCACCCATCCATCCTTGGCCTCAACCGTTCTCCGGATCTTCTCAATGACCTGCTCTCCCGTGTCGAAATCGTCGCAAGACGCCACCACCACCGAATGCAGGGCTCTTGCGTCGGGGAGTTTTTTACCAACTCCGGCCGACGCAGCGGCCGCATAGCTTGGCTTGGCCGCAGTGGTCGCGGTCTCCAGCGCCGCGCTCAACCCCTCCATCCTTTCCTTGTTCTCTAGAAGTAGCGTATTGTTCTGTTTAACTAGGTCTAATATGTCCTGGCCAAGGACTTCCCTCACATCTTCCCTCTCGTCCTTCTTCTTACTTACTATCACCTCTTTCACACTCTTACCGCTCTCGCCTTTATCAGCTGGTCTGGGAGTCTTCACAGACTCCTTCACCAACTGGTAAAGGCGGTCTACCGCTTCCACCACTCCTACCTTAATCTCGGCCTTCAGGTTCCGCGAGGCTGCCAGATGCTGCTTCGCCTTCTGGAGGCACCTGCGCGCCTCCGCCAGGAGATCAGATGTCGTGTCACTTGGTGGCGTGGAGATCGCTGCTACGATCTCACCTACACTTCTCCTTAACTGCGGGGAGCGGATCATCTTGTTGTCTTGTATAATGAAATTAATATAGATATATTATGTATATGTAAAAATGTGTGTGTCAGAGGTGTGGTCTAATAATCAGTTATTACAATAATTTGTTACTAATCTAAATCCAGGCTCCGAATACGAAGTTCTGGTCAATGTGCAATTTAAATCTTTTAAAACTATAAAACTAACACAGATCGTAATACGATATATTATTCAATAAAATACCAGTCAAAATATCACAGTCCTAGCTCAATACAGCTATTGTCTTATTCTACGTCAGTATATTATAGTTATGAACAATAAAACTTATATCTAGTGTATATAACAGAATAATAAATCCAGTCAAGAGGATTTAGTTTAATCAATAATTGTTAAAGTATATATCTCCGTCTGGCAACGTACCGTGTATATGTGTCGTATGTGTATAGTGAATGTATGTAAGGCAATAACAACCCTTCGGCGGTAACGCTGATGATGGCTGGTATGAGCTATAGTAATTGCACGATTGCACAATGCAATTGCACTAGTGTACAATTGCACGAAAGCACGATTGAGGTATTTCAGGTGTGGCCGGGACAAAGGCTCGAGAACAAAGGCGCGTAGCTCCGCCCCACAGGTGAGCGGCCGCTCGGGTTTATTGCTTGTTTAATGTAGATGTGGTTCGGTATAATATTGATTTAAACTGTCTTATGTTTGTGTTTCGATAGGTTTATAAATAATATATTTGTTGTATATTATGTGCAGTAATATTATGTGTGTATGTATGTAATGTGCTGATAGGTTGCCGTTAGTTCTTTACAAGGAATTTTAATTACTTAAATTTATAGTTTTACAATAAATAACTACAGAAATATAATTAAAACAATTCAACGTTTTAAGGCTTCCGTTATAATATCAATGTGTATATATTATATAATAGTAAAATTTTAATTAGATCTAGAGTAATAATATAATGTTTGAAAAAATAATTTGGATTCCTAAAACCTTAACGCTTATTATTTATATTGTTTAAACCTAAATAAATAATATTCTAAAGTAGCTACAGCCAACAATTTTTTATATAAATAATGATGAACAGCCTGTACTATAATTATTGTAATATATGTATATAATGTAAACAGAATGCTATGATGTATGTGTATATAATATAAAATGTATGTGTGTATGATACAGCAGACAGACCAGTTCGGTTATCGTCGGCGGACGGCGGGTGATGATGTTGTTGAATGCGTTTATTGATCTTAAGTAACCCTAAAGATGACGTCACCGACCACCCGTCGTGCACCCGTGAGGACAATGGACTACAAGCTCCGCCCCTTGTGCATCGGGCCTCGCCTACTATTTCAATTTAATGTCAGTGTGGTTCTGTAGAAAATAAAATATTAGTTATATGTATTTGTCTAGGATTTATGTTTTGATATGTAAATATGTGTGTTTTTTTTTTTTTTTTTTTTCTAAGTTGTAATTGTCTAAGTTTTAATAATAGTACAGGGCCTATTTACTACGGGTTTTGGCGCAACAAGTTGTTTCGTTTGAGTTTAATACAATAATATTATAAATATGGTATAAAATTAACTTATTTATAAAACTTTGACTTTCAAAAGCCTTCCATATTCTGTTTTGTGTATGGTCTATTTATTCGGTATTTATGGAGTGGATTATAATAGTAGTAATTTAATAATTGAGTAGAAAAACTCCAATTTATAATTGTCACAGTTTAAGCTATATAATATATAATTATGATTAGCAAAGTAAATTAATTTGATGGTAATATTTTAAGACATAATATGGAGTACAGTATAGCCAATTATAATGATATAATACAAAAGGTTTTCTTATTTCAACAATATTGCCCGGAACCCTAATATTAAGCTCCGCCCCTTATAAATAACTATAAATAAAATCGTCTGTCTTATCACTATTTCTCTGGTTTTACGGTAATTATGATGATCTGGCGCTGTGTCCGGGATAGGAGGCCCGGGTGGTGTGCTGGTCCTGGCTCCTGGACTCGTCCGGTCGCCGTCAGGTCACAAATAGTCAATGATTACTTATATAAATTGCAATAAAAGTTGTAAAAACCGTAGTTCTCTTCGCTTTTCGGGCGGGATTGCGGTTCCCGGGTGATGTACCACGCTCCACTGGACTGGTGGGCTCCTCCGAAGAGCTCCGTCTCTCGTTTTCCTGCGCAAAACGGCACAGGAATACTAGGGTGGTGTTGGGCTCGATCCAGGAGGTATTCTCTCGCTTCACACTATGTCGTTAGTCACCAAGTCACTATATTATGTTACACACTAACACCTTTTCATTGTTTAATAATTTAATTTCACTTGTAAATAAATTGCAAATTATTTATTGATTATTGAGCGGGGAGCGTGCGTTCCCTGCGGTGGTTGGCGTGGTACTGGGTTAGGTTAGGTTAGGTTAGGTTAGGTTAGGTTAGGTTAGGTTAGGTTAGGTTAGGTTAGGTTAGGTTAGGTTAGGTTAGGTTAGGTTAGGTTAGGTTAGGTTAGGTTAGGTTAGGTTAGGTTAGGTTAGGTTAGGTTAGGTTAGGTTAGGTTAGGTTAGGTTTTTTTTTTTTTTTTTTTTTTTTTTTCCTTTTCCCCGCGGGGGTAAAACCGCCCCACGGGGGAGTTTATTATTCTTTAACCATTCACCTCTGACTTTATCAGAGTCATTATTTACAATTTTTTTTTTTTTTTTACAATTTTTATTTATAAGAAAAAATTACATAATATGTTGCTTATACATTTTTAGAGTAGTTACGCTATTATTTACTTTTTATTACATTTATATTATGATTATTACTGTTTATTTAATATAATACTGAAATTATTTATACATTTATCCTAATAACACCGGTGATTTACGTTATATGAATTTCTATGAATTTTTGATACATTTTTCATATAGGTTTTATTCTTTATATAATATTATATTTATATAGCTATAGTTTTTATTTATGTGAACATGTTATATAACATTATTTTTAATTTGTGACATTATTTATTTACATCACGCTTTTTTTTAGTATTTAAATATTAATTACATAATTATATTATTTCTGTCTCTAGTTTCTGTTTAATATGCTTTACGCTATTAAATAATAATAATATTTTATACTCATACATATTAATAAGCTATTTTTACTAAACACACACTTTTACATTTCTATATTTTACCATACATATTTTACAATTTATACCACTTTAATATAATATAGATACTATTAAGACATTCATAGCATTAATAATTTTATTCCATACATTTTTTAAACATTCGAAACAACACTCACACACGCCTCATCATCAGCGCGTGGCCTCGTCTCCGATCTTTTTCGTGGCACACAGTTTCTCATCTACCACCGCTTTGTCCAACCTCTGCTCGATATCGTATATATCATTAGCAGAAATTGGGCACACGATGGCAGGTGAGGAACTGTTTGGTTTGTGCCGTTCTGATCTAGGTCTGGCGGGTCCTTCCCATTTCCGAATCGCTTCCGATATGAGTCGGGTCCGCCATGCCCAGTCACAACTAGTGGCGTGTGGTGTGTGGTGTATATGGTCTCCGTGCTTCCGTACGCAGTAACGTATGCGGCAAGACTCGGGGCCGGGAGCTCGGCCCGGCAAACTGTGCAGTGGTGCGGCTGGCAAGCCGGTGGTATGGCCTCGGCCTCGCCATCCCACGGGGATGGCGCGACTTTGACCCAACCACCAGTCTTGCCCTCGTCCATAATATAAATACCTCAGATCGCACGATGCTGGGTCATCTATATACTGCTTTCGGTCTGCCATGCCGAACTCCATTCCCGTCGGTCTCGCCGGATACGGGGCCCCCAGCGTTTGGCTGCTCCAGGCTGCGAACAGAGTCACGGGGACACCTACTAATATATATATGCTGACCTCCGCTACTAAAAATACGCCACTGACATCCGCGCCAGGGTGTCCCATTTCTGTCTTACTATACACTCGTTCGAGAAGGCTCCGTGCTCGGCGTTGTCTAACCCCGCCTTGCTGCAGTTGCAGCACTTGGGAGGTGCTCTCTGTTGCCACTTATCGCATTCAGTCCTCAGATGAGGACCAGCGCAGTGGCTGCAACAGTCCTTCACATCCTTACAATACTTTCTCGTATGCCCATACCCTAGACAGCGCGAGCACTGAGCCAAGGGGGTCTGGTCTTCGACCCTCACCTTCTGCATATCAATATAAGCGCTCCCCTCATCTATCCATCTTCTCCACACTTTGGGATACACCCGGGCGACAATGTGACGTTGGAGTGGATTTCCTGCTCTTTTCCGGTAGATTATTTCAACTTTGCGTTCCTCCCCCCTAGGCCATCAAAGACGTGCTTATTTTGATTGGCCAAAGCCTTCTCAATCTCCTTGTCTGTGTTATACTCGAACACGTCCTTGAATACCAGGAGGGGGTTTTTGTTCTTAACATCCTCCACTTTCAGGCTATCATTCTTCTTTAATCTCTCTTTCACTCTATCCTTCTCTTTTTCACTCGCACAACCAATTACGACCTTCGCATCCTTCACCTTTCTCATCCTATCCACCTTCACCCATCCATCCTTGGCCTCAACCGTTCTCCGGATCTTCTCAATGACCTGCTCTCCCGTGTCGAAATCGTCGCAAGAGGCCACCACCACCGAATGCAGGGCTCTTGCGTCGGGGAGTTTTTTAACAACTCCGGCCGACGCAGCGGCCGCATAGCTTGGCTTGGCCGCAGTGGTCGCGGTCTCCAGCGCCGAGCTCAACCCCTCCATCCTTTCCTTATTCTCTAGAAGTAGCGTATTGTTCTGTTTAACTAGGTCTAATATGTCCTGGCCAAAGACTTCCCTCACATCCTTCTTCTTACTTACTATCACCTCTTTCACACTCTTACCGCTCTCGCCCTTATCAGCTGGTCTGGGAGTCTTCACAGACTCCTTCACCAACTGGTAAAGGCGGTCTACCGCTTCCACCACTCCTACCTTAATCTCGGCCTTCAGGTTCCGCGAGGCTGCCAGGTGCTGCTTCGCCTTCTGGAGGCACCTGCGCGCCTCCGCCAGGAGATCAGATGTCGTGTCACTTGGTGGCGTGGAGATCGCTGCTACGATCTCACCTACACTTCTCCTTAACTGCGGGGAGCGGATCATCTTGTTGTCTTGTATAATGAAATAAATGTAAATATATTATGTATATGTAAAAATGTGTGTGTCAGAGGTGTGGTCTAATAATCAGTTATTACAATAATTTGTTACTAATCTAAATCCAGGCTCCGAATACGAAGTTCTGGTCAATGTGCAATTTAAATCTTTTAAAACTATAAAACTAACACAGATCGTAATACGATATATTATTCAATAAAATACCAGTCAAAATATCACAGTCCTAGCTCAATACAGCTATTGTCTTATTCTACGTCAGTATATAGTTATAAACAATAAAACTTATATCTAGTGTATATAACAGAATAATAAATCCAGTCAAGAGGATTTAGTTTAATCAATAATTGTTAAAGTATATATCTCCGTCTGGCAACGTACCGTGTATATGTGTCGTATGTGTATAGTGAATGTATGTAAGGCAATAACAACCCTTCGGCGGTAACGCTGATGATGGCTGGTATGAGCTATAGTAATTGCACGATTGCACAATGCAATTGCACTAGTGTACAATTGCACGAAAGCACGATTGAGGTATTTCAGGTGTGGCCGGGACAAAGGCTCGAGAACAAAGCGAACAGAGGCGCGTAGCTCCGCCCCGCAATGTGTGCGGCCGCTCGGGTTTATTGCTTGTTTAATGTAGATGTGGTTCGGTATAATATTGATTTAAACTGTCTTATGTTTATGTGTTTCGATAGGTTTATAAATAATATATTTGTTGTATATTATGTGTAGTAATATTATGTGTGTATGTATGTAATGTGCTGATAAGTTGCCGTTAGTTCTTTACAAGGAATTTTAATTACTTAAATTTATAGTTTTACAATAAATAACTACAGAAATATAATTAAAACAATTCAACGTTTTAAGGCTTCCGTTATAATATCAATGTGTATATACTATATAATAGTAAAATTTTAATTAGATCTAGAGTAATATAATGTTTTAAAAAATAATTTGGATTCCAAAAACCTTAACACTTATTATTTATATTGTATAAACCTAAATAAATAATATTCTAAGTAGCTACAGCCAACAATTTTTTAATATAAATAATGATGAACAGCCTGTACTACAATTATAATGTATGTATATAGTGTAAATAGCAATGTATGCTATGATGTATGTGTGTATATATATAATATAATATGTATGTGTGTATGATACAGCAGACAGACCTGTATCGTCGGCGGACGGCGTGTGATGATGTTGTTGAATGCGTTTATTGATCTTAAGTAACCCTAAAGATGACGTCACCGACCACCCGTCGTGCACCCGTGAGGACAATGGACTACAAGCTCCGCCCCTTGTGCATCTGGCCTCGCCTACTATTTCGATTTAATGTCAGTGTGGTTCTGTAGAAAATAAAATATTAGTTATATGTATTTGTCTAGGATTTATGTTTTGATATGTAAATATGTGTGTGTTTTTTTTCTAAGTTGTAATTGTCTAAGTTTTAATAATAGTACAGGGCCTATTTACTACCGGTTTTGGCGCAACAAGTTGTTTCGTTTGAGTTTAATACAATAATATTATAAATATGGTATAAAATTAACTTATTTATAAAACTTTGACTTTCAAAAGCCTTCCATATTCTGTTTTGTGTATGGTCTATTTATTCGGTATTTATGGAGTCCAATTTATAATTGTCACAGTTTAAGCTATATAATATATAATTATGATTAGCAAAGTAAATTAATTTGATGGTAATATTTTAAGACATAATATGGAGTATAGTATAGCCAATTATAATGATATAATACAAAAGGTTTTCTTATTTCAACAATATTGCCCGGAACCCTAATATTAAGCTCCGCCCCTTATAAATAACTATAAATAAAATCGTCTGTCTTATCACTATTTCTCTGGTTTTACGGTAATTATGATGATCTGGCGCTGTGTCCGGGATAGGAGGCCCGGATGGTGTGCTGGTCCTGGCTCCTGGGCTCGTCCGGTCGCCGTCAGGTCACAAATAGTCAATGATTACTTATATAAATTGCAATAAAAGTTGTAAAAACCGTAGTTCTCTTCGCTTTTCGGGCGGGATTTAGGTTCCCGGGTGATGTACCACGCTCCACTGGACTGGTGGGCTCCTCTGAAGAGCTCCGTCTCTCGTTTTCCTGCGCAAAACGGCACAGGAATACTAGGATGGAGTTGGGCTCGATCCAGGAGGTATTCTCTCGCTTCACACTATGTCGTTAGTCACCAAGTCACTATATGTTACACACTAACACTCCCTTTCATGATTTAATAATTTAATTTCACTTGTAAATAATTTGAAAATTATTTCTTGATTATTGCGCGGGGAGCGTGCGTTCCCTGCGGTGGTTGGCGTGGTACTGGTTAGGTTAGGTTAGGTTAGGTTAGGTTAGGTTAGGTTAGGTTAGGTTCCCCACCATCCGGATCCGGGCCTTGACGCGGCGGTGGGGCTTAAGCTCGGGGTGCGAACCCCGGGTGAACTAATCGGATCCGAATCGGGCGGCAGTTGGTTCTGGCCACTGCCGGCCAAGCCGCTCCCTGGTACATAGTGCCGGGGGTGGTGGTCGCCATCCCACGTCGGGATGGGGACTACGTGGAAGAAAACCACTCTAAAAAATTACCCCAATCTCAAGTTTTGGTGCGCGGCGAGGAGATGAATGGTTGGTGGGTCACCAGCCGTTAGCGCACCCCTAGCCGGGGTACCTGCGGACCCCCCGGTCAGGCATAAATGTACGCCATCCTGGTGCATAGGGCTCTGCCCAGGATGCTTCTGTCTCCCTAACCCTGACGGTGATGACACCAGATGGGGAAAAGTTTTGACCAAAAATTAGTTTGCCAAATGAAAACATTCTCCGGGCGGGTACTGGGAATCCCGCCAGTCTTCGGACTGAGGCCCCGTGTAATACGGAGGGGGCCACTCAAAACTTCAGCGGTTCGGTGAACCCGGACTACTGCGACCTGGCGACCACAATGGACTGTGAAATTGCATACGATTCGGTGAAAGAGAAGGAGGGAAATAAGGAAATGAGAGGTTCTACAAGGATCTATTCAGACGTGGAGGTGATGAGCGCGAGCGACTCTGCTGAGAGCGTAAGGTCGACGCGTTTAGCTCATCATCAACCAAAAGGGAAGAGGACCCGGCTGTCCTCATCGGAGGAGGAGGAGGAGAGCAGCGAGTCAACACTGAAGGGAAACGCGGCGGCGTTTCGCAAGACACCGCCTACGAAGCGTGGAAGGGGTAGGCCACCAACAACCGGCCAATACGTCGGTTTGGCTAAAGCCCAAAGAGACCTGGCAGCGGCAAGGCGGGAGGCAATGGAGGCCGAGGCGGAGTGCGAAGTCACGGCACTCACGCGCAACATTCGCCCCCTCGTCTGTCGGAGTCGTCGGGGTCAGAGGTGGCCCCCAATATGACTAATGAGGAGACAACTAGCGCTCTGGGGTCGAGCATCACCAAGGCCCTGGAGACTATCGAGGGGGTCCGTAAAAAGAGCCGAAACCTTAAGGGCCCGATGGTGAGCGCCCTCAAGAAGGCGGAGGAAGCGATCCAAGGGGCCACAGCAGTGCTCCTTAACCGCACAACCTCTGCTGAAACCAGGGCGTTAGAGACGGCCAACAAGCGGCTGTCGGTGGAGGTGTTAGAGCTACGCCAGGAGCTGGCGACGCTCCGGATTGAGCTCTCCTCCTTACGCCGGCAGCCGGCCGTGGCCGCAACACCACCGGCGAACATCGAGGAGGTCGTGCAAAGGGCAATGCGAGAAGCTGTGGCGCAGTCCAGCGCACGCCTTAACGCCCGGCTGGAGGGACTGGAGTCCAGGCTCCTGCCTGAGCCACGGCTTCGTCCGCCTCTCGCAGCAGATAAACGGGTGGAGAAAGAGGCAACAAAAACGGCAACCGCAAACCCGGGGCCGTCATCCGCCACGAAGAAGAGGGCGCCTAAAAATAGGACACCTAAGGAAGTGACGACCCTGATGCCGCCCGCGAACCCGGGCCCATCGGCTGTAAAAAAGAAGAAGGCGCCCAAAGATAAGACGGTGCCAAAAGTTGTCACTCTAAAGGAGACCACGCGGGAAGGCAGAGATGACGAGGGGTGGACGACGGTCGCCCAAAAGAAAAAGAAGGCAAAAGCCCCGGTTAAGAGGGGTCCGCCAAAGCTCCGGACGCCTAACTCGGCAGTTGTGGTGATACAACTGCAACCGGCGGCGGTGGAAAGGGGGGTGACATATGCCAATGTTCTGGGGAAGGCGAGGGCTGAAATTTGCCTCCCTGATCTCGGTATAGAGCCTCCCCGCTGCCGAAAGGCGGTCACGGGCGCCCGCCTTCTCGTGTTACCCGGCGCGGCCAGTGGAGACAAGGCTGACACCCTGGCCCAGAAGATCAGGGAGGTGGTTGGAGAGGATATCGTCCGGGTTTCCAGACCCACGAGATGCGTAAGCGCACGCATCTCGGGTCTGGACGACTCGGTGACTCAGGATGACATCGTGGCGGCGGTTGCAGAGACGGGTGGCTGTCCGCCGGGTCAAGTGCGGTCGGGGGCGATAGGCTGCAGTCCCTCCGGGCTCGGTGCGGCAATCGTGAGCTGCCCTATTGAGGCGGCTAAAGCCATCGTCACAAAGGGCAGATTGCTTGTGGGCTGGGTGTCCGCCCAGTTCAAACTGCTGGACGCCCGCCCCCTCCGTTGCTTCCGCTGCCAAGAGCTGGGGCACGTGGCGGCGGTATGCTCTTCGAAGGTGGACAGGAGCGGCTTGTGCTTCCGTTGTGGTGCTGAGGGGCACATTGCAAGAGCATGCACAGTAGCGGTACCGTCGTGTGCAGTCTGCTCTACGGAGGGAAGACCTGCTACCCACAAAATGGGCAGCAAACCGTGCGTTGCCCCACGCCGTGGCCAGGCTGCGCGGAAAAGAGGAGGAAAGGATGCCGAGGGCCCTAGTCCCCCCTCGCAACCCATATGCCCGACAGCGAACAGTTTCGCTGTCCTGGCCGAGGAGGTCCCCATGGCCTTGGAGTGATGGCACGCCCTATCACCCAAGTGCTACAGGGGAACCTTAACCACTGCGCCAGAGCCCAAGACTTGTTCTTTCAGGCTCTGGCAGAGTGGTCAGTGCAGGTGGCCGTAGTCGCCGAGCCTTACCGCGTCCCCAACTCGCCAAATTGGGTCGGCGACGTGGATGGCGTGGTGGCTGTCGCCAGCCTGAACGGCTCACCACCGTTTGGCGCAGTGGAAAGGGGGCGCGGATACGTCGCGGCCGAAGTGGGAAGAGTTCTGGTGGTTGGGGCATACTTCTCGCCCAACCGGAGCATCGCCGACTTCGAACGGTTCCTGGTTCGGGTCGGCTCTCTCGTGGAGCGTGTTCGCCTTGACCACGTGATTGTTGCCGGGGACCTCAACGCCAAGTCAGTGGCATGGGGTTCCCCCGCGACCGACGCACGTGGTGAACTATTAGAGGAGTGGTTGGTCGAGACTGGGCTAGAGGTCCTAAACGTGGGATCAAGGAACACCTGCGTGCGGCGGCAGGGCGGCAGTATCGTCGATGTGACTTTCGCCGATGCCGCTCTCGCTCGCCGCGTGCAAGGCTGGGAAGTGCTGGAGTGCGAGACGCTGTCGGACCACCGATACGTTCGGTTCCGATGCGGCGGCGTCACCCCCTCCCCAAGCCGTGGCTCAGGAGCAGAGTGTGGCCCACGTTGGGCAACAAAGAGGCTGGACAAGGAGGCCCTCCTCGAGGCAGCCATAGTCCAGGCCTGGGGCATGGACCATCGCCCGGTCCCGACCGACGTGGACGAGGAAGCCGACTGCATGGTCGCCGCAATGTCGCAGGTGTGTGACGCGGCCATGCCGAGGATCGGTCGGCGGCCCCCACGAAGCAGGAGGGTGTACTGGTGGTCGGAGGAACTCGCCGAGTTGCGCAGAAGCTGCGTTGCCGCGAGACGCCAGTACACCCGGAGTCGCAGGCGAAGTCGCCGTGACGAGGCGGAAGAGGGGCGGCTCTATGACATCTACAGAGCCGCCGCCGGGGAACTGAGGACGGCCATAGGTCGAGCCAAGGAGGCTGCCCACGAGGAGATGCTGGAGTCTCTGGACCGAGACCCGTGGGGGAGGCCGTACAGGATGGTTCGCAACAAACTGCGCCCCTGTGCCCCTCCCCTGACGGAGAGTCTCCAGCCCGACCTCGTGGCCCGGGTAGTTCCGGCCCTTTTCCCCGGCCGGGGACAGCAGACGCCCCTGCTTATGGCTCCACCGGGTGCCGAGCCACCGAGTGAAGAGGCTCCGGAGGTCTCGGAGGCGGAGCTTGATGCGGCGCTGGCGGAATTGAAGGCGAGAAACACCGCCCCAGGTCCTGATGGCGTTCCCGGGCGGGCCTTGGTTCTGGCCCTGGGTCCGCTCCGGTCACATGCCAAGCACCTGTTTAGCGCTTGCCTGGCGCAAGGATGGTTTCCCTCGGCGTGGAAGAGAGGGAAGCTGACCTTGATCAAGAAGGAGGGACGACCGGCGGAGTCGCCATCGGCATACAGGCCAATCGTGCTGCTTGATGATGCGGGAAAACTGCTGGAGCGGATTGCAGCTTCCCGCATCGTCGATCACTTGGAGGGGACTGGACCGAACCTGAGCGCCTACCAGTTTGGCTTCCGGCGGGGCAGGTCCACCTTGGACGCTTTCACAAGAGTGAGGGCCCTGGCCGACGAGGCGGTCGACGGAGGGGTGCTTTTGGCGGTGTCTATTGACATAGCCAACGCCTTCAACACCCTCCCATTCGACGCAATTCTGGAGGCGCTCAGATTCCACGGCGTGCCGGCGTATCTGGGCAGGCTGGTAAAGGATTACCTGTCTGGCAGGTGCGTCGTGTACCCCACGGCCGACGGCTGGAGGAGGAGAGAGGTGGCTTGCGGTGTTCCACAGGGCTCGGTGCTCGGGCCGCTCCTGTGGAATATAGGCTACGATTGGGTCCTCCGCGGCGCGAATCTGACAGGTGTCGGCGTTACCTGTTACGCTGACGACACCGTCGTCACTGCGCGCGGAGGTTCCTTTTCGGAGGCCCGCCTGTTGGCGGTAGCAGGTGTTGCGCAAGTCGTTGCGAGGATCCGGCGTCTTGGGCTCGAAGTGGCCCTGGAGAAGTGCGAAGCTATATGCTTCCACGGGCCACGGCGAGCCCCTCCAACCGGATCCCACCTGATCGTGGGGGGAACTTCCATCGCTGTCGAGTCGACCATGAGGTACCTGGGCCTCGTCCTCGACAGCCGGTGGAACTTCCGAGAGCACTTCCGACGCCTAGTCCCGAGGCTTCTCGGAAGTGCAAGGGCGCTCAGTCGTCTCCTCCCCAACGTGGGTAGACCGAGCGTTGGTTGCCGCCGCCTATATGCGGGCGTCTTGCAGTCCATGGGGCTGTACGGCGCGCCGATATGGGCGAGCGCTTTGACGGCGGAGACCGTGGCTCTGCTGCGACGTCCGCAGAGAGTCATGGCCGTCAGGGCCGTCCGTGCGTACCGCACAACCTCATACGAGGCAGCGTGCGTACTGGCGGGCTCAGCGCCGTGGGACCTGGTCGCAGGGGCCCTGGCGCAGACGTGGAGGAGACGACACGGAGGAGAGGAGGAGGAAATCTCCGAGGATGGAGAGACGTGGCGGAGTCGCCTTAAGAGGCAAATACTCAGAGAGTGGCGAGACCGGCTTGAACAGCCGCGTGCGGGACACCGCACAGTGTCGGCCGTCGGTCCAGTCCTGGAGCAGTGGGTTGACCGACGGCATGGCGCAATTACCTTCCACCTTGCGCAGATTCTGACGGGGCACGGATGCTTCGGGAGGTATCTGTGCAAGGTGGCAGGCTCGGAGAACTCGCCAGGGTGTCATCATTGTAGCAGTGACGAGGACACTGCTGACCACACCCTGGCGGAGTGCCCTGCGTGGGCGTCAGAAAGGGCGGACCTCATTGCGGAGGTTGGTGTTGACCTGTCGCTCCCTGCGGTCATCCGCGCGATGACCGTCAGTGAGAGCGCATGGGAGGCAGTCTCCTCCTTCTGCGAGGTCGTGATGTCGCAGAAGGAGGAAGCGGAGCGGGAGAGGGAGCGCACTGCTCCTTCTTCCCGCAGGAGAACGCGGCGGCGACGGGAGGTCGCTCTGCCGTGAGAGGACCTGTGCGCGGCTGATCGGGGGATCCGCCGTGCGCGCGTCAGGTCCAGGCTATAAGGCACCCTTAAGTGTTCGGGGTGCCTTAAGCGGAGTAGGAGGAGGGGACTTCACCCCCTGCCTCCAGAGGAGAGTGCCTTCAGGCACAACGTCGCCGGTGCGGACCATACGATAGTTCCCGCGCCGGGCCAGTACGACGAGGAGAACACCGCTGGGGTTTAGTGGGTAGTGTCTGCGTCCAATTACCATCACCATCTCTTCGGGCGCAGAGAGTCCCACATAACCCCCGGGCTCCCCGGGCCCGGTGGTATGCATAAGAGCATTCCCCAGCGGCAACAAAAAAAAAAAAAAAGGTTAGGTTAGGTTCCCCACCATCTGGATCCGGGCCTTGACGCGGCGGTGGGGCTTAAGCTCGGGGTGCGAACCCCGGGTGAACTAATCGGATCCGAATCGGGCGGCAGTTGGTTCTGTCCACTGTCGGCCAAGCCGCTCCCCGGTACATAGTGCTGGGGGTGGTGGTCGCTATCCCACGTCGGGATGGGGACTACGTGGAAGAAAACCACTCTAAAAAATTACCCTAATCTCAAGTTTTGGTGCGCGGCGAGGAGATGAATGGTTGGTGGGTCACCAGCCGTTAGCGCACTCCTAGCCGGGGTACTTGCGGACCCCCGGTCAGGCATAAATGTACGCCATCCTGGTGCACAGGGCTCTGCCCAGGATGCTTCGTCTCCCTAACCCCCGAAGGTGGAGACACCAGAGGGAAAAGTATTGTTTAAAATTAATTCAACAAAGAAAGAAACTCTCCGAGCGGGTTCTAATCCCGTCACCTCGTGTGCTGCCCCAAGTAATACGGAGGGGGCAAAACAATGCTTCGGCGGTTCGGCTATCCCGGACCGACGCGACCCGGCGATCATACTGGAACGTATTGATGTTGCAAACGAATTGGATCTGTTGACGGCTAGTGAAGGAGAAGGAGGATCGCGAGCGGCAACGCCCGCGTCCACAGAAAATGTGAGTAGGTTTTTCCGAAAGCAACCTGGAAGAGGAGAATCGGCAGACGAGAGCGGCAGCGAGACCGCCGTCTCTCTGTCACAAAGAGATGTTAAGGAGATAAAACAGAGACGTCTACGCAAAAGACGCGGAAGTGACGTAGACGATGACTCGGAGATGGAACAGGGCGCGGCCACACCGAAATGCACCAAGCGTGGTAGAGGCAGGCCGCCCACCACCGGACAATATGTCGGTCTAGCTCAGGCCATCAGGGAGAAGAACGCCGCAGAGCGTGAGGCCCTGGCGATCGAAGCGGACCGTGATATACTGGACATGACGAGGAGACTTCTGCCGGTGCGATCACAGCGGCTGTCTGAGGCCTCAACTACATCGGACATCATAATGACGGACAAGGACGACGAGGTCACGGCGGCCAAACTAGGTTCCACTATCACCGCGAGCCTAGAGGTCATCTCAAATGTGGCCAAAAAATCGAAAAACCTCAGCGGACCGTACGTTAAAGCTCTCAAGGATGCCACTAGCGCCATCCAGGAAGCATGTGTGGCCCTGCTGAACTGCTCGGTCACTGCCGAAACAAGGGCACTTGAGGCAGCGAACGCACGCCTCTCCAGAGAACTTGCCGAATTGAGGACCGAGTTTGCGGCAGTGAAACGCGAACTCATCAATGCACGACCACAGATCGCCTCTGTAACACCGACACTGAGTGTGGAAGAAATGTTACAGCAGGCGGTTAGAGAGGCGGTCTCGCTTTCGAGTGCCAGACTGGACGCACGGCTGGAGAGCCTCGAGGCCCGTCTTCTACCGGAGCCCCGCCTGCGCCCTCCCCTCGCAGCAGATAAGAGAGGTGCGGCCCAAGACACACAATCATCCGTGCCAAAGGCCAAGAAGAAGATCCCTGAATCGGAGCCCGCGGTGTCAACCTTGACACCCCCGACAAATCCCGGCCCGGCTCAGAAGAAGACAAAGAAGATGAAAAGTCTGCCGCTGCTGTTGAAGCAGCAGCCGCAAGGCGCGAGGCTGTGGAAGCACCAGTGGCAGCGCCGAAGCCCTCTCGCAAGGAGACATGGGCAGAGGTGACCCGGAAGAAAGGGAAGCCTCAGAAAAAAGTGGAAAAGAAGAAAGTGCCTGAAAAGGAGAAGAAGGACAAACTCCGTGCCCCTAAGTCTGCAGCCGTAGTCATCACGCTACAGCCGGGTGCGGAGGAACGGGGCGTCTCTTACAAAGACGTTCTGGAGAAGGCGAAACAGAGGCTCGACCTATCTGAGCTGCAGATCCCGGCCGTCAAATTCAAACTGGCAGTCACCGGCGCTCGCATGTACGAGGTCTCGGGGGATGCCTGCAAGGAGAAGGCGGATGCTCTCGCCGGGAAATTGAGGGAGATAATGGGTGAGGAAGACGTCCGTATCGCCAGACCCCAGAAGTGCGCTGAACTCCGCATCACCGGATTGGATGACTCTGCCACTGCTGCAGAAATTGCCGAGGCAATATCCAGATCGGGTGGCTGTACAGCCAGCGACATTAAGGTCGGCGAAATCCGCCTAGATCGGAGTGGTCGCGGCTCGGCTTGGCTTAAGTGCCCGGTCGAAGCCGCGCAGAAGGTGACGACACCAAACACCAAAGTGTACGTCGGGTGGACCGTGGTGCGTGTAACGCTGCTATCCGTACGCCCCATGCGGTGCTACCGCTGCCACCAGACTGGACATACGCGAGCGACATGCACCTGCGAGGACGACCGCAGTGGACTCTGTTTCCGCTGCGGCCAACCAGGCCACACAACTGTGCAGTGCCAAAACGCACCTCATTGTGCGTTGTGCGCAGCAAGTGGCAAACCGGCGGACCACAGTGTGGGCAGCAAGACCTGCGGGAAGCCTGCACCCAAGAAGAAGGGCAGCTCCAGAAAGAGCGCAGCACCCCAGATAGCAGCCACAACATCTAAGGCGGCTACTCGGGATGGAGCGGTACAGATGGACGCCCAATAACGGACACCCTACGCCTCATGCAGGGAAACTTGAACCACTGCGCCCAGGCACAAGATCTCCTGGTTCAGACGATAGCGCAGTGGTCAATCGACGTAGGCATAGTGGCAGAACCATATCGCGTTCCAGCCAGAAGCGACTGGGTCGGAGACGTCAATGCATCAGTCGCGTTGGTCTTCGGCCCCAAAATCGCCCTTCCATCATATGGAAACACGACCAGGGGCCATGGATTCGTCGTCGTTAAAATAGGGGTCCTCACCGTGGTGGGGGTTTACTTCTCCCCTAACCGACCCCTGGTTGAATTCGAGGCGTTCCTCCAGCGGCTGACAACCTTCATCAGCGCAACGTCAGGCCCTGTAATTGTCGCCGGAGACTTCAACGCGAAGTCAACGCTTTGGGGATGTCCGGCGACGGACGCAAGAGGCCGAGTGATGGCGGTCTGGTTGGCCTCCACAGGACTCGTTCTGGCCAATCGAGGCGCCGTTAACACCTGTGTCCGGCAACAAGGTGAATCGATAGTGGATCTGACTCTAGTCAGCCCATCTGTCGCTCGTCGAGTCACAAGTTGGCGGGTCCTGGAGGATACCGAAACCCTCTCGGATCACCGGTACATACGATTCGACGTCTCAGCTCACACGTTGGATCTCGGCTGCCCAATTACACCTGCCGGCGGCCCAAGGTGGTCCCTCAAGAGGTTGAATAAGGAGTTACTTCTGGAGGCGGCAATCGTCGCATCCTGGGCTCCACTTCCCGCAGAAGGAGGGGTGGAAGAGTGCGCACAGTGGCTAAACGAGGCGATGCGTAACATCTGCGAAGCCTCGATGCCACGTGCGGGACCATTCCAGCCTCGGCGCCAAACCTACTGGTGGCGTCCTGAACTAAGACAACTCCGGCGAGATTGTGTTGCAGCCCGTCGTCGCTACACAAGGTACCGTAGAAGGCGCAACAGGGACCAAGCTGAGGAGGACACCATCTACGACGGCTACCGCACGGCGCGCCGCGCCCTACGCGACGGTATCCTGAAGGCGAAGACGGAAGCCTGGGAGGAGTGGCTGGAAACACTGGAGGGAGATCCGTGGGGGAGGCCGTACAAGTGGGTGAGGCAGAAGCTCCGCCCAGTCGCCCCACCGCTCACCCAGAATCTCGAGCCAGAGCTTCTCAACAACATCGTCTCGACCCTGTTTCCACCCAGGGCCGAGCGGTCTTCATCGACGATGGCAACAAGCGAAACATCCAGATCTGAAGAGGACATACCACCAGTCACGTCTTCAGAATTAGCCGTCGCAGTACAGAGAATGGGTCTGAAAAACACGGCCCCCGGTCTCGATGGCGTACCGGGACGCGCCTGGGTTCTGGCGATGGAGCAGATGGAACCACGAGTGCTCGCCTCTTTGACCAACTGTCTGATACAGGGCCGAGTACCGCGGCGCTGGAAGTCCGGGAAACTGGTACTTCTGCGGAAGAAAGGTCGACCAGAATATCAACCGTCGGCGTATCGTCCTATTGTGTTGCTCGACGAGGTCTGCAAGATACTGGAGCGGATCATCGCAGCGCGTCTCACCCATCATCTCGAGCGCGTCGGACCGAACCTAAGCGAAAATCAATACGGGTTTCGTTCAGGCCGAGCAACCATAGGCGCGATACAACGTCTGCGCTCGATTGCGGAGGAAGAGGTGTCCCAAGGTGGTGTAGTTTTAGCTGTGTCTTTAGATATATCCAACGCTTTTAACACGCTGCCCTGGGAAACCATTAAAGAAGGCCTAAGACACCACTGCGTGCCGAAGTATTTACGCGACGTAATTGGCGACTACCTCTCGGCACGATCGGTGCAGTTCCCAACACAGGAGGGCTGGCAAGAAAAGGAAGTAGTATGCGGTGTTCCACAGGGGTCGGCGCTCGGTCCAATCTTGTGGAACATCGGATTCGACCCAGTGCTCCGCGGTGCCAATCTCCGTGGCGTGGAAGTGATCAGTTACGCAGACGACACTCTAGTCGTCAGCCGCGGCAAGACATACCGGGACGTAGCTATACTCGCCACGGCGGCAGTCGCACAAGTGGTTCGCCGGATTCGGACCCTAGGCCTCGCGGTGGCCTTAGAAAAGTCGGAGGCTATCTGTTTACATGGGCCTAGGAATTCACCGCCCTCTGACCTGGCTGTGGTAATCAGTGGGACCAGGATAAGCGTCGCAACATCAATGACTTACCTTGGCCTGGTGCTTGACGGAAGATGGACGTTCCGGGAACACTTCCGGTGCCTATCAGAGAAGGTCACGATGGCGGCTGGAGCGTTGGCTTCGCTCCTCCCAAACCTGGGGGGCCCGAGCCTCGGCTGTCGTCGCCTGTACTTGGGAGTACTCCGCTCCATGGCAATGTATGGAGCGCCTATATGGGCCGATCACCTGTCGCGCGAAAACAGGCTGGTACTTGGAAGGCTGCAGAGGATCATAGCGATACGAGCAGTGCGCGGATACCGCACTATATCAAAAGATGCGGCGTGCGTGCTCGCGAGCAGTATCCCCTGGGACCTAGACGCTCTATCCCTCGCTGACGTGTACTGGCGGTGCGCATCGGTTCGCGCCGAGGGCAGCAACCCTCTACCGGAAGTCGTACGTCAGTGGAGGGACTCGGCAAGAGAGAGGTCCATAGAATTGTGGACGGAACGGCTGGAAGAGCCTCAAGTCAGTGTGAGGTTGCTGACGGCCATCCGACCAGTTCTGAAGGAGTGGGTCAACAGGAAGAGCGGCGCGCTCTCCTTCCGCCTCACACAAGTGCTGACGGGACACGGCTGCTTTGGGCTGTACCTGTGTGAGATTGCGGGACGAGAAAACACCACGCGCTGCCACCATTGCGATGTGGATAGGGACACGGCTGAGCACACCATCACGGCCTGCCCCTCCTGGACAGGACAACGTGCGGCCCTAACGGCCGCCATTGGACATGACCTCTCACTGCCAGCAATCATCTGCGCCATGCTGAGCAGTGAAACATCGTGGGACGCAGTGGACACTTTCGCGCAAGAAGTCATGTCCACTAAAGAAGAGGCCGAGCGTCGGAGAGAGATGGAGGCGCTCGATCCCATAAGAAGGCCGAGACGAAGACGTCGTGCGGTCAACCACGACGACCGCAACGTCCCGCCTTAGCGGGGGATCTCGGGGTGGCGGTGTGGGGACGCCGTTGCCCGTTGAATCGAGTCCCCGAGCGGACCGTGATGCGCAACGTACTCCTGCGCATCGCGGCATCACAGAGACGGAACGATCCATGTAAGCCCCATAGGGCCTCTGCAGGACGTTGGGGGCACCTAAAAAAGCCCCCCTATAGAAGGGTCTGCACCTACCAGCAGACGGCCGTCAGCAGAGTCGCGGAGCAAGCTCACGCATTCCCGTAGTTCAGCAAGATGACGGAGAGACGGAGTACCGCCGGGTTTTAGTGGGTAGAGCTGCGCCCACCTTACCATCTTTAATCTTTTCGGGCGCAGCGAGTCCCACATACCCACTTGGGGAGTCCCCACTCCCCAGTGGGATGCCTAATGCATTTCCCGGCGTAAAAAAAAAAAAAAAAAAAAAAAAAAAAAGGTTAGGTTAGGTTAGGTTAGGTTAGGTTAGGTTAGGTTAGGTTAGGTTAGGTTAGGTTAGGTTAGGTTAGGTTAGGTTAGGTTAGGTTACAGGACAACGTGCGGCCCTAACGGCCGCCATTGGATATGACCTATCATTGCCAGCAATAATCTGTGCCATGCTGAGCAGTGAAGAATCTTGGAACGCAGTGGAGACCTTTGCTCAGGAGGTCATCTCCACCAAGGAAGAGGCCGAGCGTCGGAGAGAGATGGAGGCGCTCGACCCCAGAAGAAGGCCGAGACGAAGACGTCGTGCGGTCAACCACGACGACCGCAACGTCCCGCCTTAGCAGGGGATCTCGGGGTGGCGGTGTGGGGACGCCGTCGCCCGTTGACTCGAGTCCCCGAGCGGACCGTGCTGCGCAACGTACTTCTGCGCATCGCGGCATCACAGAAGAGGAACGGTCCATGCAAGCCCCATAGGGCCTCTGCAGGACGTTGGAGGCACCTAAAAGCCCTCCCATAGAAGGGTCTGTACTACCAGCAGACGGCCGTCAGAAGAGTCGCGGTGTAAGCTCACGCATTCCCGTGGCACAATAAGATGACGGAGAGACGGAGTACCGCCGGGTTTTAGTGGGTAGAGCTGCGCCCACCTTACCATCTTTAATCTTTTCGGGCGTAGCGAGTCCCACATACCCACAGGCCACAGGCCAGGCCAGGCCAGGCCAGGCCAGGCCAGGCCAGGCCAGGCCAGGCCAGGCCAGGCCAGGCCAGGCCAGGCCAGGCCAGGCCAGGCCAGGCCAGGCCAGGCCAGGCCAGGCCAGGCCAGGCCAGGCCAGGCCAGGCCAGGCCAGGCCAGGCCAGGCCAGGCCAGGCCAGGCCAGGCCAGGCCAGGCCAGGCCAGGCCAGGCCAGGCCAGGCCAGGCCAGGCCAGGCCAGGCCAGGCCAGGCCAGGCCAGGCCAGGCCAGGCCAGGCCAGGCCAGGCCAGGCCAGGCCAGGCCAGGCCAGGCCAGGCCAGGCCAGGCCAGGCCAGGCCAGGCCAGGCCAGGCCAGGCCAGGCCAGGCCAGGCCAGGCCAGGCCAGGCCAGGCCAGGCCAGGCCAGGCCAGGCCAGCCAGGCCAGGCCAGGCCAGGCGCCAGGCCAGGCCAGGCCAGGCCCAGGCCAGGCCAGGCCAGGCCAGGCCAGGCCAGGCCAGGCCAGGCCAGGCCAGGCCAGGCCAGGCCAGGCCAGGCCAGGCCAGGCCAGGCCAGGCCAGGCCAGGCCAGGCCAGGCCAGGCCAGGCCAGGCCAGGCCAGGCCAGGCCAGGCCAGGCCAGGCCAGGCCAGGCCAGGCCAGGCCAGGCCAGGCCAGGCCAGGCCAGGCCAGGCCAGGCCAGGCCAGGCCAGGCCAGGCCAGGCCAGGCCAGGCCAGGCCAGGCCAGGCCAGGCCAGGCCAGGCCAGGCCAGGCCAGGCCAGGCCAGGCCAGGCCAGGCCAGGCCAGGCCAGGCCAGGCCAGGCCAGGCCAGGCCAGGCCAGGCCAGGCCAGGCCAGGCCAGGCCAGGCCAGGCCAGGCCAGGCCAGGCCAGGCCAGGCCAGGCCAGGCCAGGCCAGGCCAGGCCAGGCCAGGCCAGGCCAGGCAGGCCAGGCCAGGCCAGGCCAGGCCAGGCCAGGCCAGGCCCAGGCCAGGCCAGGCCAGGCCAGGCCAGGCCAGGCCAGGCCAGGCCAGGCCAGGCCAGGCCAGGCCAGGCCAGGCCAGGCCAGGCCAGGCCAGGCCAGGCCAGGCCAGGCCAGGCCAGGCCAGGCCAGGCCAGGCCAGGCCAGGCCAGGCCAGGCCAGGCCAGGCCAGGCCAGGCCAGGCCAGGCCAGGCCAGGCCAGGCCAGGCCAGGCCAGGCCAGGCCAGGCCAGGCCAGGCCAGGCCAGGCCAGGCCAGGCCAGGCCAGGCCAGGCCAGGCCAGGCCAGGCCAGGCCAGGCCAGGCCAGGCCAGGCCAGGCCAGGCCAGGCCAGGCCAGGCCAGGCCAGGCCAGGCCAGGCCAGGCCAGGCCAGGCCAGGCCAGGCCAGGCCAGGCCAGGCCAGGCCAGGCCAGGCCAGGCCAGGCCAGGCCAGGCCAGGCCAGGCCAGGCCAGGCCAGGCCAGGCCAGGCCAGGCCAGGCCAGGCCAGGCCAGGCCAGGCCAGGCCAGGCCAGGCCAGGCCAGGCCAGGCCAGGCCAGGCCAGGCCAGGCCAGGCCAGGCCAGGCCAGGCCAGGCCAGGCCAGGCCAGGCCAGGCCAGGCCAGGCCAGGCCAGGCCAGGCCAGGCCAGGCCAGGCCAGGCCAGGCCAGGCCAGGCCAGGCCAGGCCAGGCCAGGCCAGGCCAGGCCAGGCCAGGCCAGGCCAGGCCAGGCCAGGCCAGGCCAGGCCAGGCCAGGCCAGGCCAGGCCAGGCCAGGCCAGGCCAGGCCAGGCCAGGCCAGGCCAGGCCAGGCCAGGCCAGGCCAGGCCAGGCCAGGCCAGGCCAGGCCAGGCCAGGCCAGGCCAGGCCAGGCCAGGCCAGGCCAGGCCAGGCCAGGCCAGGCCAGGCCAGGCCAGGCCAGGCCAGGCCAGGCCAGGCCAGGCCAGGCCAGGCCAGGCCAGGCCAGGCCAGGCCAGGCCAGGCCAGGCCAGGCCAGGCCAGGCCAGGCCAGGCCAGGCCAGGCCAGGCCAGGCCAGGCCAGGCCAGGCCAGGCCAGGCCAGGCCAGGCCAGGCCAGGCCAGGCCAGGCCAGGCCAGGCCAGGCCAGGCCAGGCCAGGCCAGGCCAGGCCAGGCCAGGCCAGGCCAGGCCAGGCCAGGCCAGGCCAGGCCAGGCCAGGCCAGGCCAGGCCAGGCCAGGCCAGGCCAGGCCAGGCCAGGCCAGGCCAGGCCAGGCCAGGCCAGGCCAGGCCAGGCCAGGCCAGGCCAGGCCAGGCCAGGCCAGGCCAGGCCAGGCCAGGCCAGGCCAGGCCAGGCCAGGCCAGGCCAGGCCAGGCCAGGCCAGGCCAGGCCAGGCCAGGCCAGGCCAGGCCAGGCCAGGCCAGGCCAGGCCAGGCCAGGCCAGGCCAGGCCAGGCCAGGCCAGGCCAGGCCAGGCCAGGCCAGGCCAGGCCAGGCCAGGCCAGGCCAGGCCAGGCCAGGCCAGGCCAGGCCAGGCCAGGCCAGGCCAGGCCAGGCCAGGCCAGGCCAGGCCAGGCCAGGCCAGGCCAGGCCAGGCCAGGCCAGGCCAGGCCAGGCCAGGCCAGGCCAGGCCAGGCCAGGCCAGGCCAGGCCAGGCCAGGCCAGGCCAGGCCAGGCCAGGCCAGGCCAGGCCAGGCCAGGCCAGGCCAGGCCAGGCCAGGCCAGGCCAGGCCAGGCCAGGCCAGGCCAGGCCAGGCCAGGCCAGGCCAGGCCAGGCCAGGCCAGGCCAGGCCAGGCCAGGCCAGGCCAGGCCAGGCCAGGCCAGGCCAGGCCAGGCCAGGCCAGGCCAGGCCAGGCCAGGCCAGGCCAGGCCAGGCCAGGCCAGGCCAGGCCAGGCCAGGCCAGGCCAGGCCAGGCCAGGCCAGGCCAGGCCAGGCCAGGCCAGGCCAGGCCAGGCCAGGCCAGGCCAGGCCAGGCCAGGCCAGGCCAGGCCAGGCCAGGCCAGGCCAGGCCAGGCCAGGCCAGGCCAGGCCAGGCCAGGCCAGGCCAGGCCAGGCCAGGCCAGGCCAGGCCAGGCCAGGCCAGGCCAGGCCAGGCCAGGCCAGGCCAGGCCAGGCCAGGCCAGGCCAGGCCAGGCCAGGCCAGGCCAGGCCAGGCCAGGCCAGGCCAGGCCAGGCCAGGCCAGGCCAGGCCAGGCCAGGCCAGGCCAGGCCAGGCCAGGCCAGGCCAGGCCAGGCCAGGCCAGGCCAGGCCAGGCCAGGCCAGGCCAGGCCAGGCCAGGCCAGGCCAGGCCAGGCCAGGCCAGGCCAGGCCAGGCCAGGCCAGGCCAGGCCAGGCCAGGCCAGGCCAGGCCAGGCCAGGCCAGGCCAGGCCAGGCCAGGCCAGGCCAGGCCAGGCCAGGCCAGGCCAGGCCAGGCCAGGCCAGGCCAGGCCAGGCCAGGCCAGGCCAGGCCAGGCCAGGCCAGGCCAGGCCAGGCCAGGCCAGGCCAGGCCAGGCCAGGCCAGGCCAGGCCAGGCCAGGCCAGGCCAGGCCAGGCCAGGCCAGGCCAGGCCAGGCCAGGCCAGGCCAGGCCAGGCCAGGCCAGGCCAGGCCAGGCCAGGCCAGGCCAGGCCAGGCCAGGCCAGGCCAGGCCAGGCCAGGCCAGGCCAGGCCAGGCCAGGCCAGGCCAGGCCAGGCCAGGCCAGGCCAGGCCAGGCCAGGCCAGGCCAGGCCAGGCCAGGCCAGGCCAGGCCAGGCCAGGCCAGGCCAGGCCAGGCCAGGCCAGGCCAGGCCAGGCCAGGCCAGGCCAGGCCAGGCCAGGCCAGGCCAGGCCAGGCCAGGCCAGGCCAGGCCAGGCCAGGCCAGGCCAGGCCAGGCCAGGCCAGGCCAGGCCAGGCCAGGCCAGGCCAGGCCAGGCCAGGCCAGGCCAGGCCAGGCCAGGCCAGGCCAGGCCAGGCCAGGCCAGGCCAGGCCAGGCCAGGCCAGGCCAGGCCAGGCCAGGCCAGGCCAGGCCAGGCCAGGCCAGGCCAGGCCAGGCCAGGCCAGGCCAGGCCAGGCCAGGCCAGGCCAGGCCAGGCCAGGCCAGGCCAGGCCAGGCCAGGCCAGGCCAGGCCAGGCCAGGCCAGGCCAGGCCAGGCCAGGCCAGGCCAGGCCAGGCCAGGCCAGGCCAGGCCAGGCCAGGCCAGGCCAGGCCAGGCCAGGCCAGGCCAGGCCAGGCCAGGCCAGGCCAGGCCAGGCCAGGCCAGGCCAGGCCAGGCCAGGCCAGGCCAGGCCAGGCCAGGCCAGGCCAGGCCAGGCCAGGCCAGGCCAGGCCAGGCCAGGCCAGGCCAGGCCAGGCCAGGCCAGGCCAGGCCAGGCCAGGCCAGGCCAGGCCAGGCCAGGCCAGGCCAGGCCAGGCCAGGCCAGGCCAGGCCAGGCCAGGCCAGGCCAGGCCAGGCCAGGCCAGGCCAGGCCAGGCCAGGCCAGGCCAGGCCAGGCCAGGCCAGGCCAGGCCAGGCCAGGCCAGGCCAGGCCAGGCCAGGCCAGGCCAGGCCAGGCCAGGCCAGGCCAGGCCAGGCCAGGCCAGGCCAGGCCAGGCCAGGCCAGGCCAGGCCAGGCCAGGCCAGGCCAGGCCAGGCCAGGCCAGGCCAGGCCAGGCCAGGCCAGGCCAGGCCAGGCCAGCCAGGCCAGGCCAGGCCAGGCCAGGCCAGGCCAGGCCAGGCCAGGCCAGGCCAGGCCAGGCCAGGCCAGGCCAGGCCAGGCCAGGCCAGGCCAGGCCAGGCCAGGCCAGGCCAGGCCAGGCCAGGCCAGGCCAGGCCAGGCCAGGCCAGGCCAGGCCAGGCCAGGCCAGGCCAGGCCAGGCCAGGCCAGGCCAGGCCAGGCCAGGCCAGGCCAGGCCAGGCCAGGCCAGGCCAGGCCAGGCCAGGCCAGGCCAGGCCAGGCCAGGCCAGGCCAGGCCAGGCCAGGCCAGGCCAGGCCAGGCCAGGCCAGGCCAGGCCAGGCCAGGCCAGGCCAGGCCAGGCCAGGCCAGGCCAGGCCAGGCCAGGCCAGGCCAGGCCAGGCCAGGCCAGGCCAGGCCAGGCCAGGCCAGGCCAGGCCAGGCCAGGCCAGGCCAGGCCAGGCCAGGCCAGGCCAGGCCAGAGGCCAGGCCAGGCCAGGCCAGGCCAGGCCAGGCCAGGCCAGGCCAGGCCAGGCCAGGCCAGGCCAGGCCAGGCCAGGCCAGGCCAGGCCAGGCCAGGCCAGGCCAGGCCAGGCCAGGCCAGGCCAGGCCAGGCCAGGCCAGGCCAGGCCAGGCCAGGCCAGGCCAGGCCAGGCCAGGCCAGGCCAGGCCAGGCCAGGCCAGGCCAGGCCAGGCCAGGCCAGGCCAGGCCAGGCCAGGCCAGGCCAGGCCAGGCCAGGCCAGGCCAGGCCAGGCCAGGCCAGGCCAGGCCAGGCCAGGCCAGGCCAGGCCAGGCCAGGCCAGGCCAGGCCAGGCCAGGCCAGGCCAGGCCAGGCCAGGCCAGGCCAGGCCAGGCCAGGCCAGGCCAGGCCAGGCCAGGCCAGGCCAGGCCAGGCCAGGCCAGGCCAGGCCAGGCCAGGCCAGGCCAGGCCAGGCCAGGCCAGGCCAGGCCAGGCCAGGCCAGGCCAGGCCAGGCCAGGCCAGGCCAGGCCAGGCCAGGCCAGGCCAGGCCAGGCCAGGCCAGGCCAGGCCAGGCCAGGCCAGGCCAGGCCAGGCCAGGCCAGGCCAGGCCAGGCCAGGCCAGGCCAGGCCAGGCCAGGCCAGGCCAGGCCAGGCCAGGCCAGGCCAGGCCAGGCCAGGCCAGGCCAGGCCAGGCCAGGCCAGGCCAGGCCAGGCCAGGCCAGGCCAGGCCAGGCCAGGCCAGGCCAGGCCAGGCCAGGCCAGGCCAGGCCAGGCCAGGCCAGGCCAGGCCAGGCCAGGCCAGGCCAGGCCAGGCCAGGCCAGGCCAGGCCAGGCCAGGCCAGGCCAGGCCAGGCCAGGCCAGGCCAGGCCAGGCCAGGCCAGGCCAGGCCAGGCCAGGCCAGGCCAGGCCAGGCCAGGCCAGGCCAGGCCAGGCCAGGCCAGGCCAGGCCAGGCCAGGCCAGGCCAGGCCAGGCCAGGCCAGGCCAGGCCAGGCCAGGCCAGGCCAGGCCAGGCCAGGCCAGGCCAGGCCAGGCCAGGCCAGGCCAGGCCAGGCCAGGCCAGGCCAGGCCAGGCCAGGCCAGGCCAGGCCAGGCCAGGCCAGGCCAGGCCAGGCCAGGCCAGGCCAGGCCAGGCCAGGCCAGGCCAGGCCAGGCCAGGCCAGGCCAGGCCAGGCCAGGCCAGGCCAGGCCAGGCCAGGCCAGGCCAGGCCAGGCCAGGCCAGGCCAGGCCAGGCCAGGCCAGGCCAGGCCAGGCCAGGCCAGGCCAGGCCAGGCCAGGCCAGGCCAGGCCAGGCCAGGCCAGGCCAGGCCAGGCCAGGCCAGGCCAGGCCAGGCCAGGCCAGGCCAGGCCAGGCCAGGCCAGGCCAGGCCAGGCCAGGCCAGGCCAGGCCAGGCCAGGCCAGGCCAGGCCAGGCCAGGCCAGGCCAGGCCAGGCCAGGCCAGGCCAGGCCAGGCCAGGCCAGGCCAGGCCAGGCCAGGCCAGGCCAGGCCAGGCCAGGCCAGGCCAGGCCAGGCCAGGCCAGGCCAGGCCAGGCCAGGCCAGGCCAGGCCAGGCCAGGCCAGGCCAGGCCAGGCCAGGCCAGGCCAGGCCAGGCCAGGCCAGGCCAGGCCAGGCCAGGCCAGGCCAGGCCAGGCCAGGCCAGGCCAGGCCAGGCCAGGCCAGGCCAGGCCAGGCCAGGCCAGGCCAGGCCAGGCCAGGCCAGGCCAGGCCAGGCCAGGCCAGGCCAGGCCAGGCCAGGCCAGGCCAGGCCAGGCCAGGCCAGGCCAGGCCAGGCCAGGCCAGGCCAGGCCAGGCCAGGCCAGGCCAGGCCAGGCCAGGCCAGGCCAGGCCAGGCCAGGCCAGGCCAGGCCAGGCCAGGCCAGGCCAGGCCAGGCCAGGCCAGGCCAGGCCAGGCCAGGCCAGGCCAGGCCAGGCCAGGCCAGGCCAGGCCAGGCCAGGCCAGGCCAGGCCAGGCCAGGCCAGGCCAGGCCAGGCCAGGCCAGGCCAGGCCAGGCCAGGCCAGGCCAGGCCAGGCCAGGCCAGGCCAGGCCAGGCCAGGCCAGGCCAGGCCAGGCCAGGCCAGGCCAGGCCAGGCCAGGCCAGGCCAGGCCAGGCCAGGCCAGGCCAGGCCAGGCCAGGCCAGGCCAGGCCAGGCCAGGCCAGGCCAGGCCAGGCCAGGCCAGGCCAGGCCAGGCCAGGCCAGGCCAGGCCAGGCCAGGCCAGGCCAGGCCAGGCCAGGCCAGGCCAGGCCAGGCCAGGCCAGGCCAGGCCAGGCCAGGCCAGGCCAGGCCAGGCCAGGCCAGGCCAGGCCAGGCCAGGCCAGGCCAGGCCAGGCCAGGCCAGGCCAGGCCAGGCCAGGCCAGGCCAGGCCAGGCCAGGCCAGGCCAGGCCAGGCCAGGCCAGGCCAGGCCAGGCCAGGCCAGGCCAGGCCAGGCCAGGCCAGGCCAGGCCAGGCCAGGCCAGGCCAGGCCAGGCCAGGCCAGGCCAGGCCAGGCCAGGCCAGGCCAGGCCAGGCCAGGCCAGGCCAGGCCAGGCCAGGCCAGGCCAGGCCAGGCCAGGCCAGGCCAGGCCAGGCCAGGCCAGGCCAGGCCAGGCCAGGCCAGGCCAGGCCAGGCCAGGCCAGGCCAGGCCAGGCCAGGCCAGGCCAGGCCAGGCCAGGCCAGGCCAGGCCAGGCCAGGCCAGGCCAGGCCAGGCCAGGCCAGGCCAGGCCAGGCCAGGCCAGGCCAGGCCAGGCCAGGCCAGGCCAGGCCAGGCCAGGCCAGGCCAGGCCAGGCCAGGCCAGGCCAGGCCAGGCCAGGCCAGGCCAGGCCAGGCCAGGCCAGGCCAGGCCAGGCCAGGCCAGGCCAGGCCAGGCCAGGCCAGGCCAGGCCAGGCCAGGCCAGGCCAGGCCAGGCCAGGCCAGGCCAGGCCAGGCCAGGCCAGGCCAGGCCAGGCCAGGCCAGGCCAGGCCAGGCCAGGCCAGGCCAGGCCAGGCCAGGCCAGGCCAGGCCAGGCCAGGCCAGGCCAGGCCAGGCCAGGCCAGGCCAGGCCAGGCCAGGCCAGGCCAGGCCAGGCCAGGCCAGGCCAGGCCAGGCCAGGCCAGGCCAGGCCAGGCCAGGCCAGGCCAGGCCAGGCCAGGCCAGGCCAGGCCAGGCCAGGCCAGGCCAGGCCAGGCCAGGCCAGGCCAGGCCAGGCCAGGCCAGGCCAGGCCAGGCCAGGCCAGGCCAGGCCAGGCCAGGCCAGGCCAGGCCAGGCCAGGCCAGGCCAGGCCAGGCCAGGCCAGGCCAGGCCAGGCCAGGCCAGGCCAGGCCAGGCCAGGCCAGGCCAGGCCAGGCCAGGCCAGGCCAGGCCAGGCCAGGCCAGGCCAGGCCAGGCCAGGCCAGGCCAGGCCAGGCCAGGCCAGGCCAGGCCAGGCCAGGCCAGGCCAGGCCAGGCCAGGCCAGGCCAGGCCAGGCCAGGCCAGGCCAGGCCAGGCCAGGCCAGGCCAGGCCAGGCCAGGCCAGGCCAGGCCAGGCCAGGCCAGGCCAGGCCAGGCCAGGCCAGGCCAGGCCAGGCCAGGCCAGGCCAGGCCAGGCCAGGCCAGGCCAGGCCAGGCCAGGCCAGGCCAGGCCAGGCCAGGCCAGGCCAGGCCAGGCCAGGCCAGGCCAGGCCAGGCCAGGCCAGGCCAGGCCAGGCCAGGCCAGGCCAGGCCAGGCCAGGCCAGGCCAGGCCAGGCCAGGCCAGGCCAGGCCAGGCCAGGCCAGGCCAGGCCAGGCCAGGCCAGGCCAGGCCAGGCCAGGCCAGGCCAGGCCAGGCCAGGCCAGGCCAGGCCAGGCCAGGCCAGGCCAGGCCAGGCCAGGCCAGGCCAGGCCAGGCCAGGCCAGGCCAGGCCAGGCCAGGCCAGGCCAGGCCAGGCCAGGCCAGGCCAGGCCAGGCCAGGCCAGGCCAGGCCAGGCCAGGCCAGGCCAGGCCAGGCCAGGCCAGGCCAGGCCAGGCCAGGCCAGGCCAGGCCAGGCCAGGCCAGGCCAGGCCAGGCCAGGCCAGGCCAGGCCAGGCCAGGCCAGGCCAGGCCAGGCCAGGCCAGGCCAGGCCAGGCCAGGCCAGGCCAGGCCAGGCCAGGCCAGGCCAGGCCAGGCCAGGCCAGGCCAGGCCAGGCCAGGCCAGGCCAGGCCAGGCCAGGCCAGGCCAGGCCAGGCCAGGCCAGGCCAGGCCAGGCCAGGCCAGGCCAGGCCAGGCCAGGCCAGGCCAGGCCAGGCCAGGCCAGGCCAGGCCAGGCCAGGCCAGGCCAGGCCAGGCCAGGCCAGGCCAGGCCAGGCCAGGCCAGGCCAGGCCAGGCCAGGCCAGGCCAGGCCAGGCCAGGCCAGGCCAGGCCAGGCCAGGCCAGGCCAGGCCAGGCCAGGCCAGGCCAGGCCAGGCCAGGCCAGGCCAGGCCAGGCCAGGCCAGGCCAGGCCAGGCCAGGCCAGGCCAGGCCAGGCCAGGCCAGGCCAGGCCAGGCCAGGCCAGGCCAGGCCAGGCCAGGCCAGGCCAGGCCAGGCCAGGCCAGGCCAGGCCAGGCCAGGCCAGGCCAGGCCAGGCCAGGCCAGGCCAGGCCAGGCCAGGCCAGGCCAGGCCAGGCCAGGCCAGGCCAGGCCAGGCCAGGCCAGGCCAGGCCAGGCCAGGCCAGGCCAGGCCAGGCCAGGCCAGGCCAGGCCAGGCCAGGCCAGGCCAGGCCAGGCCAGGCCAGGCCAGGCCAGGCCAGGCCAGGCCAGGCCAGGCCAGGCCAGGCCAGGCCAGGCCAGGCCAGGCCAGGCCAGGCCAGGCCAGGCCAGGCCAGGCCAGGCCAGGCCAGGCCAGGCCAGGCCAGGCCAGGCCAGGCCAGGCCAGGCCAGGCCAGGCCAGGCCAGGCCAGGCCAGGCCAGGCCAGGCCAGGCCAGGCCAGGCCAGGCCAGGCCAGGCCAGGCCAGGCCAGGCCAGGCCAGGCCAGGCCAGGCCAGGCCAGGCCAGGCCAGGCCAGGCCAGGCCAGGCCAGGCCAGGCCAGGCCAGGCCAGGCCAGGCCAGGCCAGGCCAGGCCAGGCCAGGCCAGGCCAGGCCAGGCCAGGCCAGGCCAGGCCAGGCCAGGCCAGGCCAGGCCAGGCCAGGCCAGGCCAGGCCAGGCCAGGCCAGGCCAGGCCAGGCCAGGCCAGGCCAGGCCAGGCCAGGCCAGGCCAGGCCAGGCCAGGCCAGGCCAGGCCAGGCCAGGCCAGGCCAGGCCAGGCCAGGCCAGGCCAGGCCAGGCCAGGCCAGGCCAGGCCAGGCCAGGCCAGGCCAGGCCAGGCCAGGCCAGGCCAGGCCAGGCCAGGCCAGGCCAGGCCAGGCCAGGCCAGGCCAGGCCAGGCCAGGCCAGGCCAGGCCAGGCCAGGCCAGGCCAGGCCAGGCCAGGCCAGGCCAGGCCAGGCCAGGCCAGGCCAGGCCAGGCCAGGCCAGGCCAGGCCAGGCCAGGCCAGGCCAGGCCAGGCCAGGCCAGGCCAGGCCAGGCCAGGCCAGGCCAGGCCAGGCCAGGCCAGGCCAGGCCAGGCCAGGCCAGGCCAGGCCAGGCCAGGCCAGGCCAGGCCAGGCCAGGCCAGGCCAGGCCAGGCCAGGCCAGGCCAGGCCAGGCCAGGCCAGGCCAGGCCAGGCCAGGCCAGGCCAGGCCAGGCCAGGCCAGGCCAGGCCAGGCCAGGCCAGGCCAGGCCAGGCCAGGCCAGGCCAGGCCAGGCCAGGCCAGGCCAGGCCAGGCCAGGCCAGGCCAGGCCAGGCCAGGCCAGGCCAGGCCAGGCCAGGCCAGGCCAGGCCAGGCCAGGCCAGGCCAGGCCAGGCCAGGCCAGGCCAGGCCAGGCCAGGCCAGGCCAGGCCAGGCCAGGCCAGGCCAGGCCAGGCCAGGCCAGGCCAGGCCAGGCCAGGCCAGGCCAGGCCAGGCCAGGCCAGGCCAGGCCAGGCCAGGCCAGGCCAGGCCAGGCCAGGCCAGGCCAGGCCAGGCCAGGCCAGGCCAGGCCAGGCCAGGCCAGGCCAGGCCAGGCCAGGCCAGGCCAGGCCAGGCCAGGCCAGGCCAGGCCAGGCCAGGCCAGGCCAGGCCAGGCCAGGCCAGGCCAGGCCAGGCCAGGCCAGGCCAGGCCAGGCCAGGCCAGGCCAGGCCAGGCCAGGCCAGGCCAGGCCAGGCCAGGCCAGGCCAGGCCAGGCCAGGCCAGGCCAGGCCAGGCCAGGCCAGGCCAGGCCAGGCCAGGCCAGGCCAGGCCAGGCCAGGCCAGGCCAGGCCAGGCCAGGCCAGGCCAGGCCAGGCCAGGCCAGGCCAGGCCAGGCCAGGCCAGGCCAGGCCAGGCCAGGCCAGGCCAGGCCAGGCCAGGCCAGGCCAGGCCAGGCCAGGCCAGGCCAGGCCAGGCCAGGCCAGGCCAGGCCAGGCCAGGCCAGGCCAGGCCAGGCCAGGCCAGGCCAGGGCCAGGCCAGGCCAGGCCAGGCCAGGCCAGGCCAGGCCAGGCCAGGCCAGGCCAGGCCAGGCCAGGCCAGGCCAGGCCAGGCCAGGCCAGGCCAGGCCAGGCCAGGCCAGGCCAGGCCAGGCCAGGCCAGGCCAGGCCAGGCCAGGCCAGGCCAGGCCAGGCCAGGCCAGGCCAGGCCAGGCCAGGCCAGGCCAGGCCAGGCCAGGCCAGGCCAGGCCAGGCCAGGCCAGGCCAGGCCAGGCCAGGCCAGGCCAGGCCAGGCCAGGCCAGGCCAGGCCAGGCCAGGCCAGGCCAGGCCAGGCCAGGCCAGGCCAGGCCAGGCCAGGCCAGGCCAGGCCAGGCCAGGCCAGGCCAGGCCAGGCCAGGCCAGGCCAGGCCAGGGCCAGGCCAGGCCAGGCCAGGCCAGGCCAGGCCAGGCCAGGCCAGGCCAGGCCAGGCCAGGCCAGGCCAGGCCAGGCCAGGCCAGGCCAGGCCAGGCCAGGCCAGGCCAGGCCAGGCCAGGCCAGGCCAGGCCAGGCCAGGCCAGGCCAGGCCAGGCCAGGCCAGGCCAGGCCAGGCCAGGCCAGGCCAGGCCAGGCCAGGCCAGGCCAGGCCAGGCCAGGCCAGGCCGAGGCCAGGCCAGGCCAGGCCAGGCCAGGCCAGGCCAGGCCAGGCCAGGCCAGGCCAGGCCAGGCCAGGCCAGGCCAGGCCAGGCCAGGCCAGGCCAGGCCAGGCCAGGCCAGGCCAGGCCAGGCCAGGCCAGGCCAGGCCAGGCCAGGCCAGGCCAGGCCAGGCCAGGCCAGGCCAGGCCAGGCCAGGCCAGGCCAGGCCAGGCCAGGCCAGGCCAGGCCAGGCCAGGCCAGGCCAGGCCAGGCCAGGCCAGGCCAGGCCAGGCCAGGCCAGGCCAGGCCAGGCCAGGCCAGGCCAGGCCAGGCCAGGCCAGGCCAGGCCAGGCCAGGCCAGGCCAGGCCAGGCCAGGCCAGGCCAGGCCAGGCCAGGCCAGGCCAGGCCAGGCCAGGCCAGGCCAGGCCAGGCCAGGCCAGGCCAGGCCAGGCCAGGCCAGGCCAGGCCAGGCCAGGCCAGGCCAGGCCAGGCCAGGCCAGGCCAGGCCAGGCCAGGCCAGGCCAGGCCAGGCCAGGCCAGGCCAGGCCAGGCCAGGCCAGGCCAGGCCAGGCCAGGCCAGGCCAGGCCAGGCCAGGCCAGGCCAGGCCAGGCCAGGCCAGGCCAGGCCAGGCCAGGCCAGGCCAGGCCAGGCCAGGCCAGGCCAGGCCAGGCCAGGCCAGGCCAGGCCAGGCCAGGCCAGGCCAGGCCAGGCCAGGCCAGGCCAGGCCAGGCCAGGCCAGGCCAGGCCAGGCCAGGCCAGGCCAGGCCAGGCCAGGCCAGGCCAGGCCAGGCCAGGCCAGGCCAGGCCAGGCCAGGCCAGGCCAGGCCAGGCCAGGCCAGGCCAGGCCAGGCCAGGCCAGGCCAGGCCAGGCCAGGCCAGGCCAGGCCAGGCCAGGCCAGGCCAGGCCAGGCCAGGCCAGGCCAGGCCAGGCCAGGCCAGGCCAGGCCAGGCCAGGCCAGGCCAGGCCAGGCCAGGCCAGGCCAGGCCAGGCCAGGCCAGGCCAGGCCAGGCCAGGCCAGGCCAGGCCAGGCCAGGCCAGGCCAGGGCCAGGCCAGGCCAGGCCAGGCCAGGCCAGGCCAGGCCAGGCCAGGCCAGGCCAGGCCAGGCCAGGCCAGGCCAGGCCAGGCCAGGCCAGGCCAGGCCAGGCCAGGCCAGGCCAGGCCAGGCCAGGCCAGGCCAGGCCAGGCCAGGCCAGGCCAGGCCAGGCCAGGCCAGGCCAGGCCAGGCCAGGCCAGGCCAGGCCAGGCCAGGCCAGGCCAGGCCAGGCCAGGCCAGGCCAGGCCAGGCCAGGCCAGGCCAGGCCAGGCCAGGCCAGGCCAGGCCAGGCCAGGCCAGGCCAGGCCAGGCCAGGCCAGGCCAGGCCAGGCCAGGCCAGGCCAGGCCAGGCCAGGCCAGGCCAGGCCAGGCCAGGCCAGGCCAGGCCAGGCCAGGCCAGGCCAGGCCAGGCCAGGCCAGGCCAGGCCAGGCCAGGCCAGGCCAGGCCAGGCCAGGCCAGGCCAGGCCAGGCCAGGCCAGGCCAGGCCAGGCCAGGCCAGGCCAGGCCAGGCCAGGCCAGGCCAGGCCAGGCCAGGCCAGGCCAGGCCAGGCCAGGCCAGGCCAGGCCAGGCCAGGCCAGGCCAGGCCAGGCCAGGCCAGGCCAGGCCAGGCCAGGCCAGGCCAGCCAGGCCAGGCCAGGCCAGGCCAGGCCAGGCCAGGCCAGGCCAGGCCAGGCCAGGCCAGGCCAGGCCAGGCCAGGCCAGGCCAGGCCAGGCCAGGCCAGGCCAGGCCAGGCCAGGCCAGGCCAGGCCAGGCCAGGCCAGGGCCAGGCCAGGCCAGGCCAGGCCAGGCCAGGCCAGGCCAGGCCAGGCCAGGCCAGGCCAGGCCAGGCCAGGCCAGGCCAGGCCAGGCCAGGCCAGGCCAGGCCAGGCCAGGCCAGGCCAGGCCAGGCCAGGCCAGGCCAGGCCAGGCCAGGCCAGGCCAGCCAGCCAGGCCAGGCCAGGCCAGGCCAGGCCAGGCCAGGCCAGGCCAGGCCAGGCCAGGCCAGGCCAGGCCAGGCCAGGCCAGGCCAGGCCAGGCCAGGCCAGGCCAGGCCAGGCCAGGCCAGGCCAGGCCAGGCCAGGCCAGGCCAGGCCAGGCCAGGCCAGGCCAGGCCAGGCCAGGCCAGGCCAGGCCAGGCCAGGCCAGGCCAGGCCAGGCCAGGCCAGGCCAGGCCAGGCCAGGCCAGGCCAGGCCAGGCCAGGCCAGGCCAGGCCAGGCCAGGCCAGGCCAGGCCAGGCCAGGCCAGGCCAGGCCAGGCCAGGCCAGGCCAGGCCAGGCCAGGCCAGGCCAGGCCAGGCCAGGCCAGGCCAGGCCAGGCCAGGCCAGGCCAGGCCAGGCCAGGCCAGGCCAGGCCAGGCCAGGCCAGGCCAGGCCAGGCCAGGCCAGGCCAGGCCAGGCCAGGCCAGGCCAGGCCAGGCCAGGCCAGGCCAGGCCAGGCCAGGCCAGGCCAGGCCAGGCCAGGCCAGGCCAGGCCAGGCCAGGCCAGGCCAGGCCAGGCCAGGCCAGGCCAGGCCAGGCCAGGCCAGGCCAGGCCAGGCCAGGCCAGGCCAGGCCAGGCCAGGCCAGGCCAGGCCAGGCCAGGCCAGGCCAGGCCAGGCCAGGCCAGGCCAGGCCAGGCCAGGCCAGGCCAGGCCAGGCCAGGCCAGGCCAGGCCAGGCCAGGCCAGGCCAGGCCAGGCCAGGCCAGGCCAGGCCAGGCCAGGCCAGGCCAGGCCAGGCCAGGCCAGGCCAGGCCAGGCCAGGCCAGGCCAGGCCAGGCCAGGCCAGGCCAGGCCAGGCCAGGCCAGGCCAGGCCAGGCCAGGCCAGGCCAGGCCAGGCCAGGCCAGGCCAGGCCAGGCCAGGCCAGGCCAGGCCAGGCCAGGCCAGGCCAGGCCAGGCCAGGCCAGGCCAGGCCAGGCCAGGCCAGGCCAGGCCAGGCCAGGCCAGGCCAGGCCAGGCCAGGCCAGGCCAGGCCAGGCCAGGCCAGGCCAGGCCAGGCCAGGCCAGGCCAGGCCAGGCCAGGCCAGGCCAGGCCAGGCCAGGCCAGGCCAGGCCAGGCCAGGCCAGGCCAGGCCAGGCCAGGCCAGGCCAGGCCAGGCCAGGCCAGGCCAGGCCAGGCCAGGCCAGGCCAGGCCAGGCCAGGCCAGGCCAGGCCAGGCCAGGCCAGGCCAGGCCAGGCCAGGCCAGGCCAGGCCAGGCCAGGCCAGGCCAGGCCAGGCCAGGCCAGGCCAGGCCAGGCCAGGCCAGGCCAGGCCAGGCCAGGCCAGGCCAGGCCAGGCCAGGCCAGGCCAGGCCAGGCCAGGCCAGGCCAGGCCAGGCCAGGCCAGGCCAGGCCAGGCCAGGCCAGGCCAGGCCAGGCCCAGGCCAGGCCAGGCCAGGCCAGGCCAGGCCAGGCCAGGCCAGGCCAGGCCAGGCCAGGCCAGGCCAGGCCAGGCCAGGCCAGGCCAGGCCAGGCCAGGCCAGGCCAGGCCAGGCCAGGCCAGGCCAGGCCAGGCCAGGCCAGGCCAGGCCAGGCCAGGCCAGGCCAGGCCAGGCCAGGCCAGGCCAGGCCAGGCCAGGGCCAGGCCAGGCCAGGCCAGGCCAGGCCAGGCCAGGCCAGGCCAGGCCAGGCCAGGCCAGGCCAGGCCAGGCCAGGCCAGGCCAGGCCAGGCCAGGCCAGGCCAGGCCAGGCCAGGCCAGGCCAGGCCAGGCCAGGCCAGGCCAGGCCAGGCCAGGCCAGGCCAGGCCAGGCCAGGCCAGGCCAGGCCAGGCCAGGCCAGGCCAGGCCAGGCCAGGCCAGGCCAGGCCAGGCCAGGCCAGGCCAGGCCAGGCCAGGCCAGGCCAGGCCAGGCCAGGCCAGGCCAGGCCAGGCCAGGCCAGGCCAGGCCAGGCCAGGCCAGGCCAGGCCAGGCCAGGCCAGGCCAGGCCAGGCCAGGCCAGGCCAGGCCAGGCCAGGCCAGGCCAGGCCAGGCCAGGCCAGGCCAGGCCAGGCCAGGCCAGGCCAGGCCAGGCCAGGCCAGGCCAGGCCAGGCCAGGCCAGGCCAGGCCAGGCCAGGCCAGGCCAGGCCAGGCCAGGCCAGGCCAGGCCAGGCCAGGCCAGGCCAGGCCAGGCCAGGCCAGGCCAGGCCAGGCCAGGCCAGGCCAGGCCAGGCCAGGCCAGGCCAGGCCAGGCCAGGCCAGGCCAGGCCAGGCCAGGCCAGGCCAGGCCAGGCCAGGCCAGGCCAGGCCAGGCCAGGCCAGGCCAGGCCAGGCCAGGCCAGGCCAGGCCAGGCCAGGCCAGGCCAGGCCAGGCCAGGCCAGGCCAGGCCAGGCCAGGCCAGGCCAGGCCAGGCCAGGCCAGGCCAGGCCAGGCCAGGCCAGGCCAGGCCAGGCCAGGCCAGGCCAGGCCAGGCCAGGCCAGGCCAGGCCAGGCCAGGCCAGGCCAGGCCAGGCCAGGCCAGGCCAGGCCAGGCCAGGCCAGGCCAGGCCAGGCCAGGCCAGGCCAGGCCAGGCCAGGCCAGGCCAGGCCAGGCCAGGCCAGGCCAGGCCAGGCCAGGCCAGGCCAGGCCAGGCCAGGCCAGGCCAGGCCAGGCCAGGCCAGGCCAGGCCAGGCCAGGCCAGGCCAGGCCAGGCCAGGCCAGGCCAGGCCAGGCCAGGCCAGGCCAGGCCAGGCCAGGGCCAGGCCAGGCCAGGCCAGGCCAGGCCAGGCCAGGCCAGGCCAGGCCAGGCCAGGCCAGGCCAGGCCAGGCCAGGCCAGGCCAGGCCAGGCCAGGCCAGGCCAGGCCAGGCCAGGCCAGGCCAGGCCAGGCCAGGCCAGGCCAGGCCAGGCCAGGCCAGGCCAGGCCAGGCCAGGCCAGGCCAGGCCAGGCCAGGCCAGGCCAGGCCAGGCCAGGCCAGGCCAGGCCAGGCCAGGCCAGGCCAGGCCAGGCCAGGCCAGGCCAGGCCAGGCCAGGCCAGGCCAGGCCAGGCCAGGCCAGGCCAGGCCAGGCCAGGCCAGGCCAGGCCAGGCCAGGCCAGGCCAGGCCAGGCCAGGCCAGGCCAGGCCAGGCCAGGCCAGGCCAGGCCAGGCCAGGCCAGGCCAGGCCAGGCCAGGCCAGGCCAGGCCAGGCCAGGCCAGGCCAGGCCAGGCCAGGCCAGGCCAGGCCAGGCCAGGCCAGGCCAGGCCAGGCCAGGCCAGGCCAGGCCAGGCCAGGCCAGGCCAGGCCAGGCCAGGCCAGGCCAGGCCAGGCCAGGCCAGGCCAGGCCAGGCCAGGCCAGGCCAGGCCAGGCCAGGCCAGGCCAGGCCAGGCCAGGCCAGGCCAGGCCAGGCCAGGCCAGGCCAGGCCAGGCCAGGCCAGGCCAGGCCAGGCCAGGCCAGGCCAGGCCAGGCCAGGCCAGGCCAGGCCAGGCCAGGCCAGGCCAGGCCAGGCCAGGCCAGGCCAGGCCAGGCCAGGCCAGGCCAGGCCAGGCCAGGCCAGGCCAGGCCAGGCCAGGCCAGGCCAGGCCAGGCCAGGCCAGGCCAGGCCAGGCCAGGCCAGGCCAGGCCAGGCCAGGCCAGGCCAGGCCAGGCCAGGCCAGGCCAGGCCAGGCCAGGCCAGGCCAGGCCAGGCCAGGCCAGGCCAGGCCAGGCCAGGCCAGGCCAGGCCAGGCCAGGCCAGGCCAGGCCAGGCCAGGCCAGGCCAGGCCAGGCCAGGCCAGGCCAGGCCAGGCCAGGCCAGGCCAGGCCAGGCCAGGCCAGGCCAGGCCAGGCCAGGCCAGGCCAGGCCAGGCCAGGCCAGGCCAGGCCAGGCCAGGCCAGGCCAGGCCAGGCCAGGCCAGGCCAGGCCAGGCCAGGCCAGGCCAGGCCAGGCCAGGCCAGGCCAGGCCAGGCCAGGCCAGGCCAGGCCAGGCCAGGCCAGGCCAGGCCAGGCCAGGCCAGGCCAGGCCAGGCCAGGCCAGGCCAGGCCAGGCCAGGCCAGGCCAGGCCAGGCCAGGCCAGGCCAGGCCAGGCCAGGCCAGGCCAGGCCAGGCCAGGCCAGGCCAGGCCAGGCCAGGCCAGGCCAGGCCAGGCCAGGCCAGGCCAGGCCAGGCCAGGCCAGGCCAGGCCAGGCCAGGCCAGGCCAGGCCAGGCCAGGCCAGGCCAGGCCAGGCCAGGCCAGGCCAGGCCAGGCCAGGCCAGGCCAGGCCAGGCCAGGCCAGGCCAGGCCAGGCCAGGCCAGGCCAGGCCAGGCCAGGCCAGGCCAGGCCAGGCCAGGCCAGGCCAGGCCAGGCCAGGCCAGGCCAGGCCAGGCCAGGCCAGGCCAGGCCAGGCCAGGCCAGGCCAGGCCAGGCCAGGCCAGGCCAGGCCAGGCCAGGCCAGGCCAGGCCAGGCCAGGCCAGGCCAGGCCAGGCCAGGCCAGGCCAGGCCAGGCCAGGCCAGGCCAGGCCAGGCCAGGCCAGGCCAGGCCAGGCCAGGCCAGGCCAGGCCAGGCCAGGCCAGGCCAGGCCAGGCCAGGCCAGGCCAGGCCAGGCCAGGCCAGGCCAGGCCAGGCCAGGCCAGGCCAGGCCAGGCCAGGCCAGGCCAGGCCAGGCCAGGCCAGGCCAGGCCAGGCCAGGCCAGGCCAGGCCAGGCCAGGCCAGGCCAGGCCAGGCCAGGCCAGGCCAGGCCAGGCCAGGCCAGGCCAGGCCAGGCCAGGCCAGGCCAGGCCAGGCCAGGCCAGGCCAGGCCAGGCCAGGCCAGGCCAGGCCAGGCCAGGCCAGGCCAGGCCAGGCCAGGCCAGGCCAGGCCAGGCCAGGCCAGGCCAGGCCAGGCCAGGCCAGGCCAGGCCAGGCCAGGCCAGGCCAGGCCAGGCCAGGCCAGGCCAGGCCAGGCCAGGCCAGGCCAGGCCAGGCCAGGCCAGGCCAGGCCAGGCCAGGCCAGGCCAGGCCAGGCCAGGCCAGGCCAGGCCAGGCCAGGCCAGGCCAGGCCAGGCCAGGCCAGGCCAGGCCAGGCCAGGCCAGGCCAGGCCAGGCCAGGCCAGGCCAGGCCAGGTTGTGTTGTGTTGTGTTGTGTTGTGTTGTGTTGTGTTGTGTTGTGTTGTGTTGTGTTGTGTTGTGTTGTGTTGTGTTGTGTTGTGTTGTGTTGTGTTGTGTTGTGTTGTGTTGTGTTGTGTTGTGTTGTGTTGTGTTGTGTTGTGTTGTGTTGTGTTGTGTTGTGTTGTGTTGTGTTGTGTTGTGTTGTGTTGTGTTGTGTTGTGTTGTGTTGTGTTGTGTTGTGTTGTGTTGTGTTGTGTTGTGTTGTGTTGTGTTGTGTTGTGTTGTGTTGTGTTGTGTTGTGTTGTGTTGTGTTGTGTTGTGTTGTGTTGTGTTGTGTTGTGTTGTGTTGTGTTGTGTTGTGTTGTGTTGTGTTGTGTTGTGTTGTGTTGTGTTGTGTTGTGTGTTGTGTTGTGTTGTGTTGTGTTGTGTTGTGTTGTGTTGTGTTGTGTTGTGTTGTGTTGTGTTGTGTTGTGTTGTGTTGTGTTGTGTTGTGTTGTGTTGTGTTGTGTTGTGTTGTGTTGTGTTGTGTTGTGTTGTGTTGTGTTGTGTTGTGTTGTGTTGTGTTGTGTTGTGTTGTGTTGTGTTGTGTTGTGTTGTGTTGTGTTGTGTTGTGTTGTGTTGTGTTGTGTTGTGTTGTGTTGTGTTGTGTGCCAGGCCAGGCCAGGCCAGGCCAGGCCAGGCCAGGCCAGGCCAGGCCAGGCCAGGCCAGGCCAGCCAGGCCAGGCCAGGCCAGGCCAGGCCAGGCCAGGCCAGGCCAGGCCAGGCCAGGCCAGGCCAGGCCAGGCCAGGCCAGGCCAGGCCAGGCCAGGCCAGGCCAGGCCAGGCCAGGCCAGGCCAGGCCAGGCCAGGCCAGGCCAGGCCAGGCCAGGCCAGGCCAGGCCAGGCCAGGCCAGGCCAGGCCAGGCCAGGCCAGGCCAGGCCAGGCCAGGCCAGGCCAGGCCAGGCCAGGCCAGGCCAGGCCAGGCCAGGCCAGGCCAGGCCAGGCCAGGCCAGGCCAGGCCAGGCCAGGCCAGGCCAGGCCAGGCCAGGCCAGGCCAGGCCAGGCCAGGCCAGGCCAGGCCAGGCCAGGCCAGGCCAGGCCAGGCCAGGCCAGGCCAGGCCAGGCCAGGCCAGGCCAGGCCAGGCCAGTGTTGTGTTGTGTTGTGTTGTGTTGTGTTGTGTTGTGTTGTGTTGTGTTGTGTTGTGTTGTGTTGTGTTGTGTTGTGTTGTGTTGTGCCAGTGTTGTGTTGTGTTGTGTTGCCAGGCCAGGCCAGGCCAGGCCAGGCCAGGCCAGGCCAGGCCAGGCCAGGCCAGGCCAGGCCAGGCCAGGCCAGGCCAGGCCAGGCCAGGCCAGGCCAGGCCAGGCCAGGCCAGGCCAGGCCAGGCCAGGCCAGGCCAGGCCAGGCCAGGCCAGGCCAGGCCAGGCCAGGCCAGGCCAGGCCAGGCCAGGCCAGGCCAGGCCAGGCCAGGCCAGGCCAGGCCAGGCCAGGCCAGGCCAGGCCAGGCCAGGCCAGGCCAGGCCAGGCCAGGCCAGGCCAGGCCAGGCCAGGCCAGGCCAGGCCAGGCCAGGCCAGGCCAGGCCAGGCCAGGCCAGGCCAGGCCAGGCCAGGCCAGGCCAGGCCAGGCCAGGCCAGGCCAGGCCAGGCCAGGCCAGGCCAGGCCAGGCCAGGCCAGGCCAGGCCAGGCCAGGCCAGGCCAGGCCAGGCCAGGCCAGGCCAGGCCAGGCCAGGCCAGGCCAGGCCAGGCCAGGGCCAGGCAGTGTGCAGGCCAGGCCTGTGCTGTGGCCAGGCCAGGCCAGGCCAGGCTGTGCAGGCAGGCAGGCCAGGCCAGGCCAGGCCAGGCCAGGCCAGGCAGGCCAGGCAGGCAGGCAGGCAGGCCAGGCCAGGCAGGCCAGGCAGGCCAGGCAGGCCAGGCTGAAGCCAGTGCTGTGCTGTGCTGTGCCAGGCCTGTGCTGTGCTGTGCTGTGTTGTGCTGTGCTGTGCTGTGCTGTGCTGTGCTGTGCTGTGCTGTGCTGTGCCAGGTTGTGCTGCCAGGCCAGTGTTGTGCTGTGCTGTGCTGTGTTGCTGTGCTGTGTTGTGCTGTGCTGTGCCAGGCCAGTTGTGTCAGGCCAGGCCAGGCCAGGCCAGGCCAGGCCAGGTTGTGCTGTGCTGTGCTGTGCTGTGCTGTGCTGTGCTGTGCTGT